>JAZHYW010005580.1:0-12738 GCA_037355805.1 Ixodes ricinus
GGTCATTGTAGGGATCAGGACCAGGTCCTGGTTGGGATGCCCCATAAGATAATCCTTTTGTGTGGGCACTCCCATTTTGACCTTTCCTTCTCTCCTTTTCTCTTTCTCCCTAAGCTGAAAGCGTGGTAGAACGTGCCCCTTGCCGAACCAATCAGCCGTAGACTTTTTATCGCTTGACTCCGCTCTCTGTGCGCAGGAAATGGCAGAACCGTTGTCGCGTGGTGTGACGGATGACGCATTAGCCGTTGGCAATCTCGGAATGCCTGCTGCCGGACCTAGTTTGGCGTGTGTTGTACTCTGCATGTAGCTGCTGCGGATTCTACTTCTGCAGGGAAATCGAAAAGTCTTACCCTTATATCGGCAACAAGCGACCTCTTCAAAGAAGCCCAAAATTTTTTCTGATGCGTTTAGTGTTCAATTTTACAAATGGCAGCTTGTTCTACATCGGTGTTGAATCTTCACGGACACCTTCCTTCTCGTTTTGTGTTTGAGTGGTTGTCATGCCCGTGTCAACATATATCTCGGATTACATTTTTCAAGTCCGGTATCATCAAAGTAAGTGCGCTGTAACCTACTTCGCGACAATTGATCGTTTTCCTACAGGCACTCTTCCAGATTACCTCTAGAATTAGGCCGTGTCTATCTCCTGGCAGCCGGGAGAATAATTTCTCCCAAATTCTACCAGCAGTCATTTGCCATTGGCCGTCTGAAATCATGTCACAACTGCAGGTAAAATACTGATTTTTTATTCTTTTTGCGTTTCGTGATAACACGTTAACGGCCACCTTCTCGTGGATACACGTTTCATGGACACACGTTTCGTCGACATTAACCTTTCATCGGCATTTTTTACGCGAATTTCGATAATCCTGCTTTTCCTGTGAATTAAACTGAGCGAAATCAGAAGTGGCATAAAGCGCAGCTCATGTAAAAATTAATAAAAGTTGGTGCATGCCCAATATCCAATTGGTATTTTTTTTATACAGATGACAAGTCCTTGTGGTAGATATTTGTAGAAAACAACAATATATATAAAGGTTGCCTTATCTAACTGGGACATATCTGGCCTTATATGGGAGGCAGATATAGACCGACACGCGGCTTGACGTCACAGAGCTGCGGTGGCGCAGCGATCGCGCCGGCGCTGGTTGGTGTGGGCACGAGGGGCGCACGTTTTGCATGGGCGTCATAGCATTTCAGCATGCGGCAAAGCTGTGTAGCCGTTAATTGCACCGAAAGGTACAGTAAAAGTGGCGGGGTGAGTTTCCACAGTTCCCAGCTGACTCTGAAAGGGCGAAAAAGGTGGATAATATCCGTGGATCGAAAATAATGGTCGTCTCGCGCGGATGACCGTTCGTGCGGCAAGCACTTTCTTGAAGGCAAGTGTGGCTTCCATTTCAATCTCCGTCTTGAGGCTTGCTTATGTGCAAATATCCACGTGGTGAATGATGATGAGTGGGCGAAGCTCCGGAGTGAATCGTCGGTAAACCAGCGATTCTTCCGTGTTCGCCCACTCATCGCCATGTAAAGACGTGAGAAACTGTGCGTGTGTGTATACAAAACGAAACGTCTAGAAAGTCTCGCTTAAACCTCGTGTCGGCACCTTCGGGCTGAGCTCGCCTGATGCGTTTTGCAGACGACTCACGAGCTCGCTGCATCGGGGTCTGCCTGCCGATACGCGCGCTTTCTCGCAGCTTCCAGTTTCCTGACGTTCTGCAGATCCTCTTGGCGCCGCTGCCGTGCCGCTTCGGCTTCCCGCTCTCGTACGGCCGGATCTTGGCGGCGTCGCCGAGCAGACTGACGACGCGATTCGGCTTCCCGCTCTCGCACGGCCGGATCTTGGCGGCGTCGCCGAGCAGCCTGACGACACGCTTCGGCCTCTCGCTCTCGCACGGCCGGATTCTGTCTGCGAGCGCGCGCTGCCGCCGCCTTGCGCGCTCGCCGTTCCGCAGCCTTGTCTACTGCCTCCATTCAGCTAAACTACGAGCAGCGCCAAGAGCGAGTGCCTTCTATGGCATGCGCTAAGCGCCATCTGTCATCTCTACATAAAGTTAATTCCGGAACACGCCATCTCTTGAGCCATTCATAAACTAAACTCGAAGTGGCTACATACAGAGGAGGGACAGACCCACGGCTTAGGAGCTTCGCCCCTAAAAAACCGTCGTCTGTTCGAGACCACCGGGATTTCGTTCCCACGGTGTTGGAGCAAAAAGCACCGGCCAAGCGCTCGTCGGTGGCTCGCTACACCCGCGCTATCAAGCGGAAAAATGTTGGCAACAGAACGTCAGTGTTGTAGGCATTACCGAAAAAAAAGTAACGAGATACGTTACTCGTTACTTGCAAATAAAGGGAACGCGCTACCGACCTACGTTACCTCAGAATAAAAGCAACGCGTTACCGTTACCGATAAGAAGTAACGCACGTTACTTTTTCGTTACTTCTTTAAATATGATTTAACTTGTTTTACTGTTTTGACGGTACAGGTATGCATAAAATCACATTTCAAGAAACATATGTTCATGCAGAAACTGAACACAATTACTTTATCTCTTTTTACAGTTTCACCTATATACTCACAAGAAAGAAAACGCAAAGGAAAACGCAGAAAACTCAGAAATTCACGCAACTTGATGCCTAAAAACAAGGAAAAAAGTGAAGTGTAATCCCTTTAAGACTTTAGAAAAAATGCAACCAGTAACGTAACTACGTTTCCCGTTACTTCAAATAGAACGGACTATCGTTACTATTTGAAGTAACGTACCCGTTACCTTAAAACTGCATCGAAACTGCACCAGGTCTTGTTTACGTCGTACGGATCGTCTAAGGCGACGCCGTCCACGCACAGTTTATCTCGATACCGCTGTCGATCAGGCTCGGGTAGCAGCTCAAATAGTCAAGCATAACATACGACATACGTTGACAGAAAATACGACGCACAAATTAAGCTAGAATCGTCTTTACAACGTCAACAACGAACGCACGCCATAGAGCTCAATGGCGAAAACATGGACAGCCTGGCCGCTTTTGCCCACATAGCTGCTGCGCATGCGCGGCCTTCCGACCGTGTTGGTAAACAGAGCCGCGCCGCGTGTCGGTCTATACCCCTATCTGGCAGACCCAGATATGGATATATAAAAATTGGGCATATCTGACCGGATATGCCTTATATAAACTGGTGTGGTTTATATGGCCAGATATGCCCAACTTTTTATATACACCATATCTTTTTTATATAAGTCCAGATATGCTATTTTCGTAAGGGACAGGTCAAAATTAAGACGCTAAGGCCGTGAGCCAACTCAGCCAAGAGACGTCGTTTTACTCGTTCAAAAAAACAAAAGCGTCTGGACGCCTGATATTCTGACGTTATCGCGCAGAGATAAAAGACGCGTACCCTAGCGGTGGTGGCATAAATCTGGCATTTTCGATTGTCTTGCGGCGTTGAATCTAGCCGATTGCGGACATTAAAAGGTGATTTTTCGTTCTTCAGTATTACACAGAAAGATGAAAACTCAGCGAAAGTGCCATAAATAGTGCGAGGCCCAGTCAGGTGAGCTTGTAGCTCCCAAAATGAGGGCGAAACAGTTTGTCCAGAGCTTCAGCGCAGGAGGTCTATAAGGCAATCTGGGGATATCCATAAAAACAATTTTTACATAAAAATACTCAAGATAAAAATGCTATTACTGACACGGAGAAACAATTTCAGAACGAACATTTCACACGTCAGTCATCACTCCAAAACTTTTCACGAGCAGTCTTTGACAACAGGCGGAATAAATCGACTCAGACAAGAAACGTCCAGTAATTGCGATCATAACGTTGCTAGGCATATAACAAAGGTGCGCCGAAGTGTAGCTCGATGTTGCAGAGGTACCGCAGTGAGAGGGAACAGATTGCGGGGTTATTCATAGCGTCACATGTTTCGCACACCTGAAGGCCAAAGCTGGGACAATTACAGGAAACATCCAGACCTCAGCCCACGGGCTTTCAAGGCTCTCACCGATGCCGCCGCGCGCTGGAGTCGGCACAATTACGATCAGTGCAGGTTTATTCGTAACACTGACTCGTCGACCGCTGGGAAAAAAGTGAAACGGTGAGTGAAATACTGGGCTTTGAGGGAGCGAAAGTTTCTCGAAAAGATTGCTGTTGAACTGCAACAAGTTAAATTTAGGTTTTGACCATTACGTTTAAAGTTTAAGCCAGTTGGTATACAGACACAATGAAAACAAAAACAGCGCGAAGATTAGGACAAAGTAAAAGGGAATCGACAGGACACAGCGCTGTCTTATCGGTCACCCTTTACCTTGTCGTCGTCTTCGCGCTGTTTTTGTTTTGATTTGACCACATCAGAGAGTCTAGACTAATCAAACGTTTTGGAACAACTCAAGGTTCGGCGTATGGCGTTCATAGCAGCTAATGTCGCTATATCATTGGCTGTGGGGCGATAATCAGATATACCACGATTTCCATTTCTTATGAATCAACTCAAGTCTTTGATGTCACGTCACTGTGGTGGCGCTGCTGTTGGCAATGCGCAAGTGCAGACATTTTACTTCTCCCGCTTCTTGGCAAACGAGTTCTTGTTTGTAAATACCGTGTTAGCGTATAATGTCGGTGGTTATGACACCTTCGTGCCCTGGGTGTTCTTGATTGTTTCGAAATGAATTGAGACCGAATGGCCGAAGGGAACATCCGTATATCTAGTTTCTTTTGGGGCGGTCAATTTCTTGGAGTTTCTTTGGTGCTTTCATTAGCTCTCATTAGAGAGTTTTAGAATAGGGGGCCCCACAGCTTGGGGGCCCCGAAGAAATACAGGCTCACCACTGCGCATCCGCAGAGCCCAAACTCCGTTTGGATTTTTGGGCTGGCGCTCGCCCCAACCACGGTGAAGATACCCTTCAGGTGAGGACAGCGCGCTCCTCGCGACGTGCCGATAAAGTTCGCTTCTCACTCTCTCTCTTTCTCTCTCTCTCTCACTATGGTTTCAAGCGGCGCCGGCAGATGACTGGTCGACCCGTAGGTCAGCGGGCCTCGTCTTCTGCGCTTTTCAATGGGAAACGCGTTTTTTAAAAGTCGTATTCTGCATGCGGTGCGTTCCTTATAACCCGGCACTTGTAGTATGTGTGTTGCTTAGGCATAGATTCGTCGTTTGTCTTAGTTTCGTGGCTCCACGGCAGCGAGGGCAGTTTTATGAAGACACTAAACGGAGGCATTTGGCGCGGTATTCAAACAGGCTAAGCGGGTACGTGTCGGCGCTTCCCTGGAATTTCATCCCTTTCTAGGTCTCAGGCTCGTCAGCATCAGACACTAAACACCTAATGTTGGGATTCATATTTTCTTGGCAAAACATCGCGGGGACAACATCTTTACAGCAAAGCGAAGTATCGTCCTTTCACAATCATGTCGTTGGTGAAATGCTTGATGCAAACAAAATCTTTAGGGCCAGGCGGACGGTGCTTGCGAGGAGTTGCTTTAGCCCACGCTTCCAGACGTGTGGGGTCGGATGGGACCTTGAACAGACTGACCTTTTCTTTGCAACTAGGGTGACCTGAATTCAGTGTTGGGAAGTACTTTAAGTGCATTGTACTTAAATTACTACTTTAAGTAGGTTTAGGAAGCTTGTACTTTACTTGAAGTACATTCTCCGAGCATGTACTTGTACTTTACTTAAAGTATTTTTTTCTGGTACTTTCCGAGGAAAGTACCATTCTCGGCTTCAAAGTACATTCCCCAAAATTGGTTTTGTTAAATTTGTATCACGAAATGATGCTTTGTCAACTCAGAAGAAAACTGGGAGGGATATTCCACTCTTTCCAGAAACGTGAGCAGACGACGCATCGCTCCATTTGTTCTGGTAGCGGCTTTCCCGTAGCTTTTTGAAGTCTCGCTACTTCTCGGTCGGTCAGCGCAAGCGAGGAGGTTTAAAATATTAGGAGAGCGAAATTAATCATAATGTAGCACCTGAGACTGTGGTGCGGAACAATTAAATTTTCAAGTTGAAGTAAAAGATAACAGAGGAGAACGTCAGAATGTTTTGAGGCATTATCTTTTGTCTTTTCCTTCTATTTGAAAGTTCCTTAATTTTTCGCACTCCAATATCAGGTGTCACATTATGATTAATTATCACCAGCGCGCTTGCACACGCACTGTTTTTGCATTAAGGAGAGGACACTCTCTAGAGAGGATTGCTTGCGGAAGCTACGGGGCTCACGTTATGCTTTCTCCTAGTACATTTAGCCCCCTTGAGTGCAACAGTCCAGTGCAAGGGGCGCCAAATTCAGAAGAGGGACTTCTGAATTTGGCTCCATTCCTGAAAATAACTATGCTCTGTGGCCACTTGACTTTATCAAATATTCGCCGCTGTTTTACGAAAAATGGCCATGCAACCCTCATTACCTCTGGGCCCTGGGCAATGCATACCAGTTAAAAATCACTATATAGGGGAATGAAAGGGCATCATGAAAGATTATGTTAAAATACTTGTACTTTACTTTGAAAGTACATTGTATTTATGGTACTTGACTTCAAGTACGTTGCACCCAGTGTACTTAATACTTTACTTAAAGTACATCACGTCTAATTTACTTCGTACTTTACTTGAAGTACCTTTTAGATGTACTTTACCCAACACTGCGTGAGTTGCAGTTCTCGACGAAGCATCTCCAGCCCATTGTCACCGCTTTGAAGCCGCGTCAAACACGTGGTCTAACGCCACATACGGCTTCTTCTGTCTTCATTCCATGTAGCGTACGGCGACTGGAGTTCCAAATGTCTCCGTTGCAATTCGAAACGAAGCAAAAACGTGCAAAGCGACTCTTAATAGACCGATCTCACCAAGCGTTTGGCGCATGCGTGACGCCGCCATAACTTTAGTTCGCAGGAGGCAGGCAGCAGTGCACAAGACAGCTCGTGTTGCCTCATGCTCCACACGCGCAGAGCTCCAGCGTGGTTGTCGCACGTGCAGAAAGACTAAAGCTCCTTCGATGCATTGCGGCAGCGGTGGCGTAGTCAAACTGGCTGGTGAGTCAAACTGGCAGTCTATTGTTATGCGGATATTTTGGGGCAGACGCTGAGCAGGCGAAATTGCGGCACCGGGGTGTCATGGCAACGAGATAATGTTTTTCGCTCTCACACAGTTTCGCAGTTTGGCCGCCGGTGACACTGTCAGCCGCGGGCACGGTGGCCGCGGAATGATGCAGCCTTCGAATGCCCGTCGAACGAAAGCTATCTGATTCCTCGTGCCGCGCTTTTAGCCCCGCCGTGTCCTCACCTAAAGAGTGCATCTTACACCGTGCCCCCAACGCAGAATACACCGTTTGCTACATTACCCAAGCATCAAGGAGAATGCAGGGACTGGTGTTCCACGCGCCACACGCGCCCACCTTCCCCGTATAAAAGATTCGAAGCAAATAATCAAAATAAAGCATTAACGAACGCGCTTGCAAGATACAATTTGTTTTAGGTATTTGCTTTAGAAAAGTTACTACTGCTGAGGCCAGCACGTGCGGCGCGTGGAACACCAATCCATGGATTCTCTTGGATGCTTGGGTAATATATGCAATAGGTCTATTCGAGAAATAGCGTGGAGTCTCTATCTGCTTTGGGCCGGGTTGCGTCGGGAAACATGGCGGCGCCCTTTCCGCTCGCTTTGGAGCGAATTCGTCATGGTCCCTGCAGTATCAGCCAATTTCATTGCCAATGAACGGTGCAACCGGCTTTCGTTTTGTTCTTTACCATGCACAAGTGTCAAAGAATCAGCGGTGGGCTCACCCCATTTTAAAGATCGTCCCTGATTCTGGCCATTCTTAAGCCTAAAGAGACGCGGCAACCGTTGACATGGCAACGTATGCTGCAACCGTTGCTCCGAGTGGATTTGGTTCGTGGCACGGTACTTGCAGCTGGAAAAACAAGTATGTCAAGGCTTCAAAGTCGCTCCAGCTCAGATCTGAATAGAGCAGCTGCTCGCAGAGCATGCTCGCTCGCGTTCGGCACAGTTTCGCTAGGGCTGAAGGCCTAAATCTTCGGCGACAGACGGTCAAAGCGCACACGAACGCCCAAAAAATCTGACAACAAGCGCCAAATTATAGCGCTACGGATTGGATAGTTTCCACTGAATAGAGCCAACAACATTTTTACTGATTTTAGATTGTCTCTAGTTTTAGCCAGCTTGATTGGGATTGACCTTAACTATTATTTGTAAATAAAAAGTACTTGCTAGGCGCACATGTCGTGCGTCCTTTAAATATTTTATTTTTGATTATTACGCTTGTTAGCCGCATTGGCGCTGCAAGCGGAACGCAAGCGCGCTTCGCTGAGCTGCAAAACCACTTGTCTATGAGCCGTCAACGCCAACCTTGTTGCGCTTGAGTCCCCCAATTTCTTACCGGAACCCAAGCGTTGGGGCCCCCTATTCTAAAACTCTCTATTCATCCCTTGTTCCGGCACGCACTGGTAAATTCGCAAACGCCGGCGGGACTACCTATCCCGGGCGAAAAAAGAGGTAAAGCTATCATTTCATTTCATTTATTTAACCCCTTAAATGCCCACGGGCGGCTCACATAGGGGGAGGGGGGGGGGGCTAGGGTTCCTGTATAGAAGCTTTACAGCGGCCGTGCATGGGCGCCACCATAACCGACCTTCAGTTTTTGTTTCCTCTTATTCCGTTCGCTTCCACTTCATCATTGCCACAGCAGAACAGGTTCTTGCCACTTTAGGTGCTACTGCGTCCTTCTCCTCAGCATAGGCCGTTGTGGGGGCTCGTCAAAGCCTGCTTTAGTGGCTTGACATCTTGGTGAGACAAGAGATGGTCGGCTATGGCGGCTGTAAACTTGCGCGTGTGCAAAGCGTCTATAGGCTCCCTACGGGAGTTGCGCGTTTGTTTTCCACGGTACCGCCGGGCCGCTATCCGCCGAGATCCGATCACGTGAGGAGCCGGATCAGGTGCCGTGCAGGAAAGTAGGCGTTGCACGCGCCCCTGTGTGATACGTTCCCCTGCTTTTGAGTGCGCCGCGCGCCTCGAACGCGCGGCGCCGCTATTGGCCGAATTCAGTCACGTAAGGAGGGGGATCAATAGACCATTCCATTTAGCGCTCTCTGGGCGGCACCATTTTGTTTAAAAGCAGCGCCCTCTCCATACATCCGGGAAATCCAGCGGGTTCGGCGGGGTCAAACGAGAGGGGCACGCGCCCGACTCCGGCTAGCACGACGACAAACCGGGAGGCTGCCATTCTCCATTTTTGGGCTGTAGCGGCGGGCTGTACGGAGCATCGAACTCTCGCTCGTGGCTGCCGTTGTGAAGTTTTTCGCGTTCTTAGAATAGTTATGGCTACTCTAAAATCAGCCTATAGCTCTCCTGTTGTTCTATTTCGGTAAATTATCCACTAGCATATATTTTTTTCCGTTACTTAAATGTATAACAGAGTTTGCACGCCAGCCGGATGCTAACTACAGCCCACTCGGCGGAGACGACATGCAGGGTGAGAGGGGAGAGAGCAGCTCCCAACGCTATGAGCTCGCGCTTCTAGCCTTCTCTGCGGTACAACATAAGATGAAACAGAGTATAGGCGGCGTCAGTTGAATTTTGAGTGGATGGCCGATGCGGGGGGAGATGTGGGTGGCCGGCGGGCAGTATTCATCTTTTTTTTAAATGAAAATTATAACATATTTTTTGCAGGTGGGTAAGGCGTGATACTTTTCTCCTGTGTTTTAAAAGAGGGAGGTTTAATTTTGCTTTCATTGCGGTAACACTTGTAGGCTGATAATTGCGGAGAATGAAACGTGTAGCCCGGTTCTGTACAGCTTCCAATTTTTCTTCTAGATACAACTGATGGGGGTTCCAGACAGTGGATGCATACTCGAGTTGAGGACGGATGAGAGAATTGTATGCGATGAATTTTGTTTCTTGCGTGGCCTTATAGAGATGGCGCTTTAAAAATCCCAAACTTCTGTTTGCTTTCGCAGATATGTAGTTTATATGAGGCTCCCATTATAAGTTATGGTTAAAGTTGATGCCAAGATACTTGTAGGATGTTACGGCTTCAGTTGGTATGGTAGAAAGTGAATAGTCAATCTGAGTAATGCTTTTTTTTTTGTAGTGAAGTTAAGAAATTTTGTTTTGTCAACATTGACCTCCATTTGCCATTCTCGACACCATGCTTGAATTCTTGACAAGTCATTTTGGAAAAAGGATACAGTTGGTTACACTCACTATTTTTCTATAAATTACGCAGTCGTCCGCGTATAATCTAGTAGCAGAAATTCTGATGTCATGTGTCATTCACCAAGGCCAAGCCAATTCGGGATCCCGAAATCAATGAAGGAGCCGGCATCGACTGTAAACTCCCTTCACCCCTAAGCTGACATTGCGGCGGGAGCTACAGCCTCGCTTGACCAATCAAGCGCCTACCTTTGTCACCTGACCCCACTCTCTGTGCGTGCTATAAGTAAACAGACGAATGACTGGTGCAAAGGAGCGCCTAGGTTCCACCGCACTGTCAGCTTAAGGGGTGAACGGAGTGCGGCGAATCCCCGAGTGCTGCAATTGTGTTTCCAACGAGCCCTTTCATCATCTGTCAGGAAGGGGCCTATCAGCTCCATGAGTTACAATCCTTCCCCGCAACGGATCTGTCTTTATTTTTTCCCGGCATCATTATTTCTGTTTGGACCCGGAACGGCTGCGACCCCAATTGTCGATTTTGGCCCAGATACTGGCACGTGCTACTTGGCCATATTGTCCATACGGTGCCCAGGTATCGACATGGCTTTCGTTCAGTGTATTTTGGAGAAAGAAGCGGGCATTTCTGAGGTCTTCACTTCACTCGTCAGGTACACCATTTTTTATGTGAATATTTTTCTGTGGGAATTTTAATTCATGAAAAAATATTCTAATCATCATGTATATAGTACCAGAGAAAACACTCACGTTGTGTATATATATAATCAATGAACGCATTCCCAAGATTCTGGGACATTCATTCCTGAGTACAACTTTGCGAAGAATTGATTTAAGTCGAACAATTACAGCTATAGATATATTGTCACAAATGACAGATGATGAGGCGACGAATGAGCGGAAACTAGTTTAATTTGGCTAACGTGTGCCGAAAACAAAACTTTCAGCCTTTCCACTCTAGTGAAGAAGGAAGACCAGCGGAGCTGTACTAGGGTGGGAATGAAGTAATGGCCGGCCGCAAGTCGGCAAGCCAGAGTGGAAAGGCTGGAAAGGTTGACGCCATCTATAAACGACAGCGGCAACCACACAACCGGGAAGCAGGTTGTCTGGTTGCCGCCGTCTTTCATTGATGGCGGTAGCTGTCCAGAGTGTTGTGTCGAGATTTGTTTGCTGGCGGACACGATCCTGGGAAAACTATCTATTAACAGCTCCGCTGTAAAAATACAGAGAGGCCGCAGGAGTCGAAGGTCGGCGGAGTAGCACGATCGAGCGCAAGAGCGAGACTGACTGCGGCTCGACAAGGAGCCCTTATGTATACGCGTGTACTTGGAATAATCGGCGTAGAAGGTTCAGCGCGTAGAACATTCGGACATTGAAGAAGCATCACGTTTCTCAAATTTACCAAAACGCGACACTTACAGAAATAACAAAAAGGTACGTCCGCCCTCAAGAATCGAATCTTGGCCCTTTTCATGAGAGCTAAGCATGATAACCGTACGGCCACGGACGCGCTTGCTCGTAGACGCGGGTGGCATCCCTCCCCCTTTTAAGAAGAGCATCGTCTCAGTGATGTGTGTAAGAAAACAAAACAAAGCAACCCAAACAAAAAGTGGCAAACTGCGGAGGCTGGATAAACACAGTCCTTTTGAGGATAGTAGAGGATCACAGTTCACAGTCTTATCGAGCGTAGTACGGCTTGAGGCCCACGACGTGGACAACTTCAGGTTGTGGTGGGCGGCGTGATGACGTACAATTGTCTCGTCGGCCATCACCTCGTAGTTCAAATCTCCCTGGCGGCGGAGTACTTTGTAGGGTCCAAAGTAGGGCTTTGTAGGGTCCAAGTAGGGCATAGAGATTAATGATTTTCATAAGGATACTTGAACTGTATCTAAAGTCGACAGTGGTAAACTATGATGAGCGGAAATACATTCAGCGTCAAGGCGTTTGTATTGGTTCGGCTGTCACCCCGGCCCTCTCAGAAATATACTCTCCGGAGTTTAGACCTAGAATTGCATGAGATGATCAAACATTATCACCCGAGCTCAGTACTTATAAGATACGTGGATGACATTTTGGTATGTGTCCGTGACTCAGCCCTTGCTGGTTTCATTGAGAATACCATGTACAGGGGAGGCACCGGAGTTGCAGATTTCTATAGAAAAGCCAGCGAACAACGTACCTAAGCATTTATACCTCCAGCTCAGATTGGTCCCCGGTTTATGTTGGTCGTATGGCAAAGACAAGGCCAAACCAGTACTTCCTTTTGATATTTGCCATTAAAAGCATGTCAAAGCAGGATTGGTTCGAAACATGATTAACAACGCGGTTCAAAAGTCTTGTTGGCACCCCATTACGATGTCGATTCGAGTTGTATTTTCCCGGCTGAATGTTGCAAAGTATCCTCAAGAATTTATTTTCAATGCAGCTTTCGTACATTGTTGCAAAAGAACAAACAAATTAGGAAGATGTCCGAGCACAAAAAGTTTGTAGTCGTACCGTTTTTTCATAAAATTTCACACAATTTAAAAATCAGTCCATGATAAGTTTGGTTTACGCATGGCGTTAGT
>JAZHYW010005581.1:0-138754 GCA_037355805.1 Ixodes ricinus
TTTACCCGACTTGTGTATAACAAATATACACGACACTGACTTCAGTTCTGCGTTTTTTACCAGTGATATTAGTGACCACCTTTCTATAGTCCTTTTACCTTCCTTGTCAAAAAAAAAAAAAAAGACTGAACAAACAAAATACTTTTTCTTACCGCAAAATAAATGAACAAACTCTCTACCACTTTTCTGCCTTGAGTGACAGTGCCGATGGAGCAGCGTTTATGAAGAAGCGAATCCTGATTTGGCATATAATCACTTCTCAAAGAACTTTAAAAATATGCTATGACAATGCACTCCCCTTTATACAATAAAAAATAAAAAGCAGAAAGTTAGAAAGCCATGGATAACGGAACGTCTTTATAAAAGAATAAATGAAAAAAACAACAACATGTCTCATGACTTTATCAAAACACGGTGACCAACAACTTCTGATTCGGTTTAAAAAAGAAATAAATAAATTAACAGCCGATATAAAGAAAAAGAAGACGTGAGTATCATCAGTATATCCTCATTAATATAAGAAACAAGCCGAGAAAGATATGGAACGCAGTGAATAATATCACAAATAGGAAATCTTCTTCGAGTGTATAGATGAAAGTATTATCGGTAACAAGAAGTTCAAAGGGAAAGACCTTCCAAATATTATTATTTCACATTTTGTCAGTGTGGGTGAAAGTGAAGAAAATGACGCGGACGATTTCGTCGTTGACGGAACAACGCCTTTGCTGAATTCTATAATGTTTAAGCCAACTACGCCGATCGAAATGGAAATGCTGATTAAAACATTAAAAAATAACGTTGCCGTCGGTATTGACGGATTTTAAATCGGTTCCAGTGAAACGTGTCTCACAATCACTTAGTCACATTCTGTAATTTATAACAAATAGGATGCTACAAACAGGAATATTTCCCGAACACGTTAAACACTGCTAGAATTAGCCCAATATTTAGAGGCGGGGAAAAATAGTTTGTAAAACTATCGACCAATTTTCATTCAGCCAATCTTTTCCAAAATATTTGAAAATTTAATTTATACTAGATTAGAGGCATTTTTTGTAAGTATAATGTAATAAATGAGCACAATAAGAATTTCAAAAGCAAAAATCTACAGAACAAGCCCTACTTCACATAAAAGACAAAATTATCAGAAATATTGAAGATAAAGTTTATACATTAGGTTTGTTTTTAGACTTTACGAAGGCTTTCGATACAATACAGCACGATATCTTACTGATGAAGCTTCAATATTATGGGATATGTGGCGTGGCATTAAAACTAATTGAAAGTTATTTAAAGAATCGATATTAATATGTGCATTTAGATAAATAAGACTCTGATAAGTTAGAACTACGACACGGAGTGCCGCCGGGATCCATTCTAGGCCCTCTGTTATTTCTTATCTATGTAAATGATATGGCAAACATGCAGAATTCCCGAGAACTAATTATGTACGCAGATGACACGAACGCGTTCTTTAAAGCACGGTCTAAAGATACATTACAAATATTGGCCAACGAATATTTCGAGAAGCTGTCTAAGTGGCTTAAAAGGGCAGTGCAACGATTTTAATGTGGAAGAAATTGGCAGTTTGCATTTTTTATATTGTTGATGCAAGCCCAAGTGACCAAAAACGCGTCATCTTTCCCCGAAAAATCGCTATTCTGCTGCGTAATCGCAAAGCAAAAGCCGAATTATTTGCCGATCTGCAGCCGCCTGTCGGGGTTACGGGAACTAAAATGACACCGTCTCTGGGGGTACGCGGAAGTCAACAAAACCTGTTCCCCTCCGCTGCTACACTCGCCGTCAGCCCCGTGGTGAACGGTCCCTTGTGTCGATCGCTCGCCGCGACCTTCGACGAGGCTAATCCTTTCAAAGTTGACAATCGCGGAGGAAGAGGCTGTGTCTCTGAAGAGAGGACCCAAGGGGAAACTACGTGAACCTCCAGAGTACGTCACTCGAAAGTCGACGTGGAGAGTGGAGGAACACTTTGACCTTCGATTTGCTTTAATTTTTATTAAAAATATAAGAACTAGTGCTTGACAAGAAAATACGGTTTTCTGCTTTTCGTTCCAAAGGTGATGCCGAATAATTTCCGCGGTTAATTGGCCAAAGTCTGAAAATTGTTGCACAGGCCCTTTAAACGTAATGAATTACAACTTAATGCCCCAAAAACTAGAATGCATAATATTTCGTCAATTAACAAGCAAGACAAAACTTATATATTTATTCATTTTGATGTAACACCTTTAAAGCGGGTACAAAGACAAAAATTCCTAGACATATGGTTCAATGAAGATTTCAGCTGGTCGACGCATATACAGAAACTTTATTCTGAACTATCTAGATCAATAGGATGTATATATAGAATTCATAAACCACTACCTCCATGGTTAAAAAGGAATTGCATTATTCTTTATGTTACTCAAAAATATCATATGGTGCATTGCTAAGTGAGTACGCACAACAATGGCGAACTATAATAAAAAAATAGTCCTTCAAAAACAGAAAACTTCGCATGCTCGACAATTTTCAGGATCACTGGCGAGACTTGCTCACGGACCCACTGTTTGAAAAATACACTATGCTAAAGGCTAATAAAATATATTACTTTAATTACTTCAGCTTATCCAAAAAAGAGAAGCTATACCTAATCCCGAAGAATGTTAGCTCAGAACATGCACTGAGAAACAATATCTAGAAAAAACCCAAAGTAAGAACCAATAATGGCAAACAACAATTGGATTATCAAGTTTTCTCCTTGTTAAACAAAATTGAATGAAAAGATAAACTTTCAGTGTGCCTTTCAATTTTTCAAGAGAAATATTAAAGAACTCCTGGTGGAGAGTGATATCGTTTCTGAATAAGGAACATAATGTAAGAAAAATATAATAGTGATATAACCTTGTACAGTCGAACACGGATATATCGAACTCAAAGGGGATCGCGAATTAGTTCGATATATGAAAAATTCGATATAAAAAAATAAAGGCCCCGAGATCTTACCTGTGGCGGACGATCACCTACAATCGGCGCATTCAAGAATGACAACTAATTCCGCACACACGATGCAACGGAATGTTTTATTTCCGTGAAAAGAAATCGCTTATCTTGGCCTGCTTCTTCGTCTTCGAAATGAAGTTGAAGACGCTGGCCTCGATCTTATCGAGGCTGTCCAGGTGCGACAGCCCGGTTCCCTCCATGTCGCCACAACAACGGCGAATCAAGCCGAACGCTGCCGCCACTTCGGCGGCGGAGTACGCGCGTGTAGCCGCCGCCTCGTTCGGACGATCTTCGTCGCCACTTGAGCTGTCGGCCTGGGCATCCTGGGTCCCTGCGACCGCAGCTACAATGTCCTCGTCAGCGAGGCTCGCAACAGCCTGAACATTGCAGTCCACTTCCACGAAATCGTCCGCAGACACTTCGGGTGGAACGGCAGCCGGGAAGAGTGCCGACAACTCGCGAAACGCGTCGTCTATGCGCTCTTCGTCGCCGTCTTCACCGGTTTCCGCAAGTTCCGCCGTCACGAAGCCTGCCTTCCGGAAGCAGTTGGCCACTGTGTCCGTCTTCACGTCTCGCCAGGCGCCCGTCAGCATTTGAATGGCACCAAGCAGGTCAACCTTCAGCTCGGTGCCCATGCGGAGGTTGACCAGCAGCTTATCAAGGAGTCGCCTCCTGTAGCCCACCTTGAAAGACTTGATGATGCCCTGGTCGAGCGGTTGCAGCTTCGCTGTCGTGTTGGCCGGCAGAAACTTCAGCTCGATGTTTTTGAGCTCGCAAGTGGTGTGGTGGGCCGAGCAGTTGTCCACAAGAAGGCAAGCGCGACGCCCCGACTTGCCCAGCTCGACGTCCCACGCTTGCAGCCATTCTGTGAACAGCTGACGCGTCATCCACGCCTTCTTGTTCGAGGCGTAGCGAACGGGAAGCTGCTTACAGTTCTTGAAACAGCGCGGTGCCCTTGCTTTCCCGATCACAAAGGGCTGGAGCTTCCGAGACCCATCCATGTTTGCTGCCAGCAGAACGCTCACGCGGACTTTACTCATTTTGCCGCCGTGACACGTGCTGCCCCGGACGTCGAGAGTCTTGCTCGGCAGCATTTGCCAAAATAAACCGGTCTCGTCGGCGTTGAAAATTTCAGCGGGTGAAAACTTCGCCGAGATTTCCGGCCACTCCTTCGTCAACCACTGCTGGATGTCCTGGCTGCGTACGGCTTCGCTTTCGCCAGAAATGGTTTTGCCGACGATGTTGTAGCGTTGCTTAAATCGGTGAAGCCACCCGGTGTTGTCGCCGAAATTGTCCTCACCCAGTGCAGCGGCAAACCATTTGGCCTGAGCCATCAGCATTGGGCCATCCACAGGAATGTTCTTCGCGCGCACTTCTAAAAACCAGGCATAGAGTGCCTTTTCTACTTTCCCGTGGGCAGCAGCACGCACACGACAGGCTCCCGACGTTCGCTGCTCCGCCGCCTTTGCCTTGATATCCGCCTTGTTCTTCAACAAAGTGCTCAGAGTGCTGCGTGGTATCCCGATGTCGTCCGCCACCGTCGAACTTTTTTCGCCCGCCTCAACACGCTGTATGGCTTTTAACTTCGTCGCAAAGTCAAGGTTCCTCCGCTTCTTGACGCTGGCCATTGCTTACACGAGAAGTCGAAAATTCAAGCAGTCCGCAGCGCCTTTGCACAGCACGCACGCAAACGAGGAATGCGGTGGTACGCGACAACTAAGGGAAGTGAACTCCGTAAACAAAGCGCACGCGAACTGTCGCGATGGCGGCGATGGCTACCCGGACTGCCTGCTAGGGCAGCAGCAATGTACGAAAGGCGCGAACTGTGGTTGGCTGATCAAAACTCACAAAACATCAACAACAAAAAAGAAAGAAAAGGCGAAAGGAGGAGGCCACCGGCGCGCGGGCAGCAGCGCCGGCGGCCTCCTCCTTTCGCCTTTTCTTTCTTTTGGAGGAAAAGGAGGGAGGTTCTCGGCGCGCGGGCAGCAGCGCCACGCCAGGGCGGTGAGCTTTCCCCGCAACTCCGCGCCGGTCGTCTGCTAGCATTCTCTGTCCCGCGCGTTCGATGCTCCGCATCTCCCCATGGTTCCCCTCGGGAAGATGGTGTAATTTTTTCAAGCGTTGGGCGCTGTGCCGCGAAGGCGGTGAAGGTCGCGGGGCGCAGCGAGTGCCGAAGCGCACCTTCCAGCTCGCGCGGCGTTCGATATATCCGATGGCAGGTAAAAATAATGTTCGATATAAACGTGCGAATTTCTATACTTTTACAAAGGATTTTCAAGGGGATAATTTACGAGTTCGATATAGCCGAAAATTCGATATATCCGTGTTCGACTGTATAGGGATTGGTGTTCCACACGCCGCACGTGCTGGCCTCAGCAGTAGTAACTTTTCTAATGCAAATGCCTAAAACAAATTGCATCTTGCACGTGCGTTCATCAACGCTTTATTTAGGTGTTTACTTGAAATGTTTTATACGAGGAAGGCAGAATGCAGGGAACACTGATCTCTGCATTCTCTTTGATGCTTGGGTAATTTAGCAATAGGTCTATTCTCGCTGCACGACGGCCGCATTTGACCACTGCGTGGTGTGTGCCGTGGCAAGAAGGGCGCGAGCACAGTGGCGCAGGTACTCGTGGAAGCTGTGGCGTAGGCAGGGGGGTGGTTTAGGGAATCAACCCCCCCCCCCCTGGAGGCATCACTTTTTTTCCTTTTTGGTAAATGTAGACAAATATTGGATGACTACTCAATTGTTCAAGCCAGCCGGGGGTTAGGGATGGTCATGTCCATATTGGTGAATTGTACAGTACATTGACTACTACATGCAAAGATGAGGCAAAGGCCTATAAAGAGGATTGTGATCGTCGACCCAGAAACAAGCTCTACAACGCTGTGTAAGGACAGGAGGCGATAGTTTGGTGAAACCTGTATATGCAGCGACAGCCAGCAGTGGACGAAACAGAAGTGCTTGTCGCTGTTGCCTGACAAAGGCTGACCTGCTTATGTCGAGCAAGACGAGAAGGCACGTGCTTAAATGTGCCTTCTCGTCTTTAGCTGTTCCACTTGGTGTTGCCTGGTTTAGTTTCGTTTTCAAAAATATGTGCCCACACACTTGAGCAGACACAATAATTGCTATTATTACAAGTCAGATACATCAATTACTGAGAAGCCAATGGTGGGCACAGGAGTCAATTTGAATTGCACATCACCATTCTTATGCCGAACATTACCACTAGGGCAATGTGGCTGTATAGCATCAACGTCAATAGCCCATTTTGCATTTACCTGTGAGGGCGTTTTCAACGTCAAGACTTTCAGGAGGTGTGTACGTTCCCCTTGAAGAGTTCTTTGTTCGGAGGAAGTTGTGCAACGCAATTGTTGCCTTCACCACTTTGACAGCCCTCTGAGGCTTTTGCCGAAGAGGGGCCCCGTACACTTGGAACCGGTTGCGGAGGATTCCGAAGCTGTTCTCCACATTGCGATGTCCCTGGTAGAGTCTGGAAAAAGAAACAATAATCTTGCATCACTAATGACCCTTCATACTGTACTTTTAAAAGTGCAGGCATGCACTTTTAAACATCTTCAATGAGTACTGATTTCCTATTGCCACTTTCGCAGACCCACAGTCTGCTGATCCCGCCGACAGCGCGGAAACCGGCTCAAAGTAATTCTAGGCCTCGGGAGACTTGTACGCCTGCGCCGTGTCGGCCGTGAACTGGCTTGGCAAAAGAACTAAATAAACAACGACATGAGCCATCGACGTCGGTGGCAGGAACTTTACGCCGGAACTCCAGCAGGCCTTGATTACGGTGTACGGATCGTCGAAGGCAACGCCGTCCACGTAGAGTTTGTCTCGATACTGCTGCTGTTCAGGCTCTGGTAGGGAGCTCAAATAGACCGGCATAACATACAACATATGTTGGTAGGAAATACAATGCACAAATAAATCAGAAGTGTCCCTACAACGTCAACAATGAGCGCACGCCACACAACGCAATGGCCAAAACACGGAGAGCCGGGCCGCTTTTGCCCACATATCTTCTGCGCGTGCACGACCTTCGGGCCGTGTTGGTAACCAGAGCCGCACCACGTGTCGGTCTATTCTATTTGCTTCTGAGAATGGCACAGTGACAAAAGAAAACTGCACAGGTACTCGCTTGCAAGAAAAATTCACAAAGGATAGAAAAATAAGAAACCAACACTTTCACCAGCCACATTAAAATGGTGCGAGACATGCCACATGTTTGCAGGACATATTTTTCTGATAAAAGCATTTTCAGATCTGGCCTGGCATATCAAAAGAAGCACACGAAGGCCTAAAATCAGCACTTGATATCTTTTTATTGTGGTGGACCAGACTACTCCCGCTTCTTACTGTGCTCGCTCCGGAGCTCACTTAGCTTCGTCCCAAGCGACTGCATCACACCCTTTGTGTCGAGACAGCCGTCCTTTGCCTTGACATACTCTGCAGACAATCAATAATAATGCATTAAACATGGCTATCGAATTACATCCATTAATGAAACACTCAATCACAAACAAAGCTTTTCGAAACAATGAATGCTATTTTTTTAATTGCATTGACATTTAGGGTATTTCTGATTTTTGATGATTACAAATATATTTGACACCATTGTAAATCAGATGGAAAAAATGCTGCTTTGGTGAGCTTTTATGTGACTTGCATGAGCAGACATATACAGTACATATGTTGTCCCAGGCATAGGACTAACTGATGTTTACAGTCACAAGTTTGCCTGCAGAGTAAAATATTCTGCAGGTAAACACAATGCTATTCTCAGTTATAGTATTGCCGCCTGCATGGTCGAGCAGGCAATGCACGCGGTGCTCCCCACGCAGAGGTCCCCGGTTTGAATCTTGGGACCAGATATGACTTTTATTAGTTCTTTAGTTTTTTACTCCAAATAAGGCTTCATATTCGCCAGATAAGTCTGTATATACACCAGATAAGTCTGTATATACGCCAGATAAGTCTGTATATACGCCAGATAAGTCTGTATATACACTATATCAGGCTGTATATACGCCAGATAAGGCTGTATATAGGCCGTATATAATCATATAATGTTTGATATGGCTAGATATGGCCCAGATATAAGATTTCCATATGGGTATCTACTTACTGAATAGAACACTGAAAAGCCATGTGTGCCCAGTAACTGGACTCACTAAATTTACAGGCAGTGCACTGTGCAGCCAGGGTGGACATTCCGGTGACCCTCGCATATTAATGGCAGTCGGGACGGAAGTACTTTGAGCAACATGAAACTGAGCTACAGGCCACGGTGAAAAAATGCAAAGCCTACCTGGGATGCAGAAGAATGTGGAGCTTCAACTGGTACGAAATAGCGCAGGCACTGCTGAAAATGATGGCGCTTCCGGGCCTGGCATTTGCCAATTCCACGCTGTGCCCGTCGGCACGTGCACGAGAAGCATCTTAAAGTGAGGCAACGAGAGGTGGGTCACCTTGTACTGGGAGCATACCGAAACACCACCAGTAAGTGTGTCCAGGGCAACATGGGCTGGTCCTGCTCAGTGCTCGTGAGGCCACCTTCAAGCTGATTTTCGAGCGGTGTCTATGAACCCTGCCAAAACAATGATGGGCTTGCCAGGTGTTGATACACCTTTTGGCTAGATTCAGTTTTGTTAAAGCTGTGATTGCCCGATACAAAGGGTTAAGCCACTATCTAGGCATCGAAAGCTTGTCCCTCTCCCCCTATTCTGACACCGCTGTGTGGCTTTAATTGTGATAGTATGTTTACGAGATAAACCTACTTTGATGAAGTCCGGTGCCAAAACTTCATATATAATGATGCACACTTGTGCACTATCTTAGACACCGTGTTGTGGGCCCTCCGGAACTGGAAACCAGTAGAGGTGAAGGTCTCCACTGAAATGAAGGTTTATTCCATTGAAATTAGTGAAAGCACTGTACATGCATTCTAGACAATCAACTATGCCACCATAGTATACAAAATACAGGGTTTTCAGGAAGCAATTTCACAGGCGGCTTTCAGTTGATCATATTCATGCACTGAAATGATGATTATTGGTGCAGCTCCTGTCAAAACTGGGAAACTGATCCAAACCCAGGTGGGTAGACCGCTGACCGTTTAGGAATACAGCGAGCGATAGCCAGCACCACCAGTATGATAAGGATTGTTCAATTAATATACCGTACCAACTGAACCCAGTAAAGGTTCGTCCCTTGGTTGAATAGATGATGACTGCCCAGCGGTGTCTTGCGGGGCCAATCGTTTGATGAGCCTTGTTCGGTGGGTGATCAGAAGAGTACGACAGATGCGGGAGGACTTCGTCTAAACCGTTTATTTAGACGTTACGAGCTATAGTACACAGTATATACAAAGCAAGGGAAATTCCCCGTCCTCCAAATTAGTCCAAGTCCAAGCCAGAAAGGGGCCTCTCTCTCCCCAGTCACGGGCTTTTGAAGACGCTGACCCCCTCACTCTCAAGCGAGGATCAACCAATCATTTCAAAGTTTTGCTGGAGACACGTGATATCCACCGTCCAATAGTTGGCAAGGGCGTCAATACACATTCGTTAACTTGCCAACGGACTACAGCCGACAGCTCCGTAACTTCGTCCGTGCATCCCGTTGCAGACACAGCGGCGCCTCTCCGGAACCCCCAGGTTGAAACCCAAGAAGCCCCGTAGAATGCGCAAGCCTCCAGATTCAAAAGAAAAACAACATCGCTTCCCGAGGGGTCATCCCGATGGGGGAGACACAGGAAGACGCTCTCCAGGGGGGCCGCGTCGGCCGAAAGGCCCACGCGGTCCCCCGTTAGAAAAACAAAACTACACAAAACGACTGGGGAGGGAGCATCATACACGCCGCCGGACAAGACGACCGTCGCCCGGCCGATCGAGAAACCAGACGTCTTTCCCAGAACCCTTGCACCAGCCAGTGGTGTGATGTCGCAAGGCTGTTTATTTTAAAATTTATGACAACTTCCAGATTTACCACAATTGATGCTCTACCTGCGGTCCAGATGGCAGCGACCTACTTTAAAATAATTGCAAACATCAGTTTTGCAAGCCTACGGCACTATAATTTAAACATATGAGTGGGTAGGCCGTGCATTTAATATGTGAAATTATCAAAGAAAAGGCTTGCACCAGTGAAAAGTTACAAAAACTAACATTTCATTGGACAGACGCCTATTAAATATAAAAATAGGACAGCGTTGTCGTATAGCGCTAAAGTGTCTGATTAAAAAAAAACAGGCGAGGAAAATCATTTGCCACTTTTCTCACAGTCAGTTTTGTTGCTTAATCAAACGTCCCAATGGGTCACCCACACAACTTTTCTTGACTGTATTTGTTTACCTAGGGCAAACCTTTTCTTTGATAGTTTGAGAAATGAAATGCGCTACTTAGACGTACCTTTGCGATAAATCGCACTGTCATAGCCTGCAAAGCGAAACTGAATTTTGTAAGTTATCTAATACTCCTGTCAGACTGGAAATTAAATGTCAGTTCCATCGAGTGACAATTGAGCGATCGGCCAATCAGTGCGCGACACTCTGGTGTGTGTATGTGTGTGTGTGTGTGTAGACGTATGAACACATTGGGGGAAAGTGAAAGCCAATCATCTACGCGCACAGGGTGCATTTGTCACATTCCACACGCACAGCTGATTCGCCCATCACACAAATGTCATTCGATGGAACTGATATTTAATTGCCAGTCTGACAGGGGTATGAAGTTGGTTGCCGCCACCTGGTCTGGTGGTGTGTGAGTGTGAGCAAACAGGCCGTTTCTGAGATAAGCTGCCTAGTATGTTAGTGCACCGATTTCTGCGACAAAGATAAGCGTGTAAGCGTCATTTAGGCCTCCCCTTCTCACAGTGACATAACTCACCTGTAGCGAGTTAGCGGAGCGTGATGGCGAGTCTTTCGCCTGCCGGAATGGCTTGTCGAAACGGGGTGTCCTGTTTTACTATCAGGGGCCTTGCTTTGCCCAGCAGCTCCTCAAAAGTGGCTGTATCCATCCTTATCCAGGAGTGGTGGTACTCTGCGTCCTCAAGTGCCAGCTCGCACATCAGATTTTCATAGCACCCTGCTCCCTGTGCTCTCGCAGGTGGGTTCGCATCCACATCCTCCGCTTTTTAAAAGGCTGGTTGAGGTCGTCGCTTTCGCCCGAGCTTGGAGCTTTCAGCAAAACTAGCCTAGCGAGAGCGAGCTGCCCTTCGCAAACGCCATGAAAAGAACCAAGCCGCAACTTTGCAAACCAAAGCAACGAGCATGTGACCGTCCAGACGGGAAAGACGGGAAGTATGCACGAGGAGAACGTTTGTCATCGAGTGTAGTCTTTTAGTAGTCTAGTGGTAGTTTTGTAGTAGTTTTGTAGTCTGTTGTAGCAGCCGCGGGCGCTACAAGTCAGTTGACACACACTGTCAAGGTCCAGCGAGTTTTCACAATAGCTCGCTTACGGTTTTGGAACAAAGGCACTCGCACAAATGGAACTCCTTTATTTACGAGCACTCGCGCTGCACGCGCATTCCCGCTCACCGTCTTTTGTCCGTCCCTCGCTCTCTCCCAGTTCGCCGATGTCCCCCCCCCCCCCGTCCTCGCGATGCCGCCGTGGTGGCCATCTTGTAGCGAGGCATGCAACTGCCCATGCCTCTCCTAACAGAACTTGTCGAGGAAGTCCGGCGGGCTCTGCCTGTCCTCATAGCCGATGAATTTTGGCAACTGCATGTTACCACAGTTCCAAGGCGTTGGCTCCTGCGTGCGCGCCTTGGTGTTCTGTTGTAACGGTGTGTTCAGGAGCACGTCACGCACACACGAAGATAATCACTCCCGGACCATGGCACTGCCGTCCGTCTGGGCCAGCAGTTCGCTGACCACATTGTTCGTGTTCATGTCGGCGTGCTGGCGAGATGAGGACGTAAAACTGTCTCGCAGGATTTGCCGTATATCTAGCAGGGTAGTTCGGGCTCAGAAGACGAGCCCCACTTGTACAGGGTCCAGCGAGCTTTCACGATGGCTCGCTTACAGTTTTGGAACAAAGGCACTCGTACAAACGGAACTCCTTTATTTATGAGCACTCGCGCTGCACGCGCGCTCCCGCTCGCCGTCTTCCGTCTATCCCCCGCTCAATTCCCAGTTCGCCGATGTCCCCCCACAGCCGCGCATCCTCGCGCGCCATCTCTCGAGTCTCATGGAAGGCATCTCTAGCGATGCCGCAGTGGCGCCATCTTGTGGCGAGGCATGGAACTGCCCATGCCTCTCCCAACAACATGATCTTGTCCGTCGTCGGACAGATGTTGATGGTATTCGTTGCCATAGTGAGAGGGGATGAGAGACATAGAACTTTGCCGTGTTGTCGTACAAAAGTTTGTCCTTGTCGCTCTGAGTGGGACGCCGCTTATAGCATTGGCCTCCAGTCAGAAGGGCCAAAGGACCAGAGAAATGCTCTTCCCTGAAAATTCATCTTGAGAGAGACACACCCATCTTCCTCGGGCCCTTGAAGTTTCTTGTAGATACTCAGAAAGAAGCGAAAAAGACATTAATTGACCTGGCGGCAAATTCTCTTCGCCGACTCCAACCCATTCGCAGCGCCTTGCTTGGCTGTGTGTCTGCCAAACTTCTTTCTTGTGACGCAATTTCACCGTCGTTTGTCAACTTTGGAGCGTTTGAACTTGCACCTGAAGTGCGGTGCATTGCCAGATACCCTGAAATATTTTTAAAACATAAAAAAAAATTGAAGCCTTAAGGAAAACACAAGCTCAAATTCCCAATTTTTTTTTTAAAAGTGCATTTTTCAATTTTGTTATATTTGACTTCAGAAACTAATAATGCACCCTTCCATAAAATTTCATACCTGTACGTCGAGTATTTGCGCCGATATAAAAGATTTTCGACAGGTCGGCGACGCGCCTCCCATCCCCGAGTCGTTTCGTCGCGCGATCGGTTCACAATATTCGCCATTTTCAAATGCCGACTGCTCCGCGCCCATTTGGCCTACCGCGATGTTCATACCCTCGTTGGAAGCGTTGTTTCTTCGGGCTTTTATGACGATAGTAAACTTCGTTCGAGAGTAATCATGAACAAAGCCAGAGCCCTCTAGTTGTCGGCTATAATTGGCTTGAAAACGAAACTCAAGCCTGGATTGGCCCGTGACACCCCACGTGATTCGCTCGCCTGAATTGTTGTTTCGTCTCGTTGCTTCTGCCGAACGTTCGCTTTTTTGCTTGCTCGTTATATATTTCTCACAGTTTTATCGTTTTATCTACGGTCTTGTCGCCGCGATGCCGGTCGTTAAACGGCATTCCCTCCAAGTCTTTGGAGCTCGCCGCCGTTCTGTGAAACCAAGAGGCTCGTCAGGTTGACGCGTACGATGCGCTAACCCTAACGGAACTACGTCGGACGCGTCAGCTGCTTCGCTCCCGAGCGCGTCACCATCTCCCGGTTCGTCGCTTCAGGACCTGACCTCTGAACAGCCATCCGACGTTTCTTCGTCTCTTCCTGAAGATTATGAGGTTGTGGAGGAGCTCACGGTGATAGAGCGCAAGATCTCGCTACTGCAAGAGGGCGATCCCGCTGCGGATCCCACGGACGTTCCCGCTGCTCCCGACGGTGCCCCAACCGAAGGTTATCGTCTGGTTGCTGTATCTGCCATCGAGACATTGGTGTCCGCTCTGCTGTGCCCAGCGTGCCGTGGATCAGACCTTCAGCTAAGCGAGAGTGGCAAGGGAGTTCAGGCGGAGTTCGTTGTCGTCTGCCCAGACTGCGGGGACGTTGCTCGGACGCCGCACTCGTCGTCCATCGGACACTCGCAGCAGAATGAGCTGGCAGCACGGATTTCTCTTGCGTCTCGTGAATGTGATATCGGACCAGGCAGCCGAAGGGGAGACCTACTCTGCTGGCGCCTTTTAGTGGACACAGACTGGGCCAAACTAATAAAGTAAAGGTGCTCAATGTTTGAATGCGTTTTTCGCAGTTTCACTTTTTTGCTGCAAACTTTGTAGCAAGGAATCTATCGTTTGATGGTAAACATATCCAGATGCCTCGTTGAAAGTGTTTCTGAACTGAAATTTACTGGGGAATTGGGCTATCTACTTCATTTTGTTTTAAGTTGAAGTCATCACTGAGAAAAAGTGACATTTTGGCAAAATGGCATTCAAAGAAAGTGCATCTGATTTTTGGAGGCAGAATTTCTCTCTGAAATATTTACATTTGAATCATACAAATTAGATAGCCCAAAGCCACATACTTTCTACTTCATATCCAAGCAATAAAAACAGTGGTTTAACATTTCATTTGCATACGATAGATTCCCTAAGGAAAGGTGCCACAGCCTCATACACAAATATGTAACTTTTTACATAGTTTTCCTAGAGAAGTCAAAGTTTGCACAGTGCCCCTGCATCTGCTCATAAATGCACTCTCCCAATTTCATTAAAATCGGACAAGGAGTTCAAAAGTAAATATTTACGCCAGTGTCTCCCCTTAAGAAACCATTTTATGGTGAGGATTTTTTAAATCAGACTTTCGAACATCACTTCAATAACTTTCCCTACACAAGTTTAAATTTTTGCAGACAATAATGGTGCCTTCAGAAAACCCACCTTTAGAGACAGAAGGAAAGCAAATGAAGAGCACCTGAGCACATGGTATTTTAGATTTAGGCTGGAACCAATCCTTTTGTTACACCACTCTTCGAGAAATCTTGGTAATAATCCATATTCATATAATTGTGAAGGCTTAAAACTATGGCTTGAGGCATGCCTGGCGTATATAGGCCCTTCAGAAAAAAAGGGCCATCTGTCGTACGCAACGGCAACCAGCGCCAGCCGCCATGCTGAGGGTAGTGGTTCGTCGTTGCATAGGCCGTAGATGCTAGTCTGACTTCGTCAGTTTGTTGTTGTTGTGTTTACGTGCCAGATAGTTTACGTGCCAGTTTCCGCGTGTACTAGCTGGTACTAGCCTAAAATCATTACAAGTGACCACCATGAACCTTTACACATCGTAGTGAGACAGGAAACTGGGCCAATCAGGCCCATAGACGGTGTTGAGGCCCACCGGGCCTCAGCACCGACACTAAAAAGTTGGCACCGGCGAAGCTGTTGTTTCGAAGCTTTCAGCTGAGCCAGCTGGGCCTTTCCTCTCTTAGACTTGAGGCAACAGAAGACGGGCTTTTCTGTCTGGCAAGCTTTGTCCAGTCTGTCTATGCTGGTGGCGCAAACTTCATTGTAAAGAAAACTTCATCAGTCGCCCATTGGCTGCTGCTCCTGGGGACGAGCTGTGACGTCACAGTAAAGTTCTGGCGATAAAGTTTGATGCATGCTCGTCAAAATTGTAAAGTTCGCCGTGACGTCAGAATGTCGTCACGATGAAGTTGTTTCTGTAAAGAAAACTTCGAGAGCTTGGGAGCTCGAAGTCGCGAAAGTTCATCGGTAAAGATGGCGGAGCTTTGTTGTGCGCTGCTGGTTACCCAGCGTGCCGACAGAGTCTTTCGAGAGCACCGCGACGCCTTTCTGCTCTCGGACGATAGGTTTGTCGCGAATTACCGACTGACGAAGGGAGCGACGAGGTGGCTGTGCGAGCAGCTCCGCCCCGACCTACAACCGGACCGCACGACCATTCGTGTTATCACCGTAGAGCAGCAGGTGCTGTGCGCCCTGCGTTTTTACGCGGCCGGCGGTTTTCAAGGAACGGTGGCTAGCGACGAGCACTTGGCGGTGCATCAAAGTACCGTGTCTCGTGCGCTCCACGCCGTCACGACCGCGATCGTCGAGCGCCTGGCGGATCGCTGGATTCGTTTTCCGGCAACGGAGGAAGAAAAGGCAAGAGCCAAGGAGGGCTACTGGAGAGTCGGCAAAATCAGCGGCGTTGTCGGTACGTAATGGGCGATTTTGTTCATCCAACGTGTCCGAGAGCTTTTAGGAAAAGATACGCGTGCATTCCCGAGCGATCGTCGAAGAAGGACGGCTCGCGGAGTGCTCGCGACGTGCTCGGGACAGGAGTGCTTTTGCGCCGCTCCCGTCGCGCCATTGAACTCACCTTTTGTGAACAGTAGATCTAATAACCCTTTCACGTCACAGGATGCGTGGACGGCACCCAAATCGCCATCAAGGGCCCGTCCGAGAACGACACCCGGTTCACGAAGGCAGCCTACTGGTGTAGGAAGAACTACTATGCCCTGAATGCAATGATCGTGAGTACCGAGTTTCTCTACTGTGCGTGTGACCCGGCATCGAGAGGCGTAAGTGTCTAGCTGTGTCGTCAGTTTGTGACAGAAGTAACTATCTTGTCCCTGCCGATCGCCCAAAAGTATCTTTTTGGGGCAATGATATTCACAGTTATGAGCCTACTTTCCCAGGTTTGTGATGCTGACCTCAGGATCCTGAACGTGGATGCCACATTTCCCGGCTCAGTTCACGACTCCTTCGTGTGGAGGATGTCGTTCCTGAGGGAGGCCTTCCTGCAAGGCCACTTCCTACGAGAGGACGAGTGCCTGCTTGGTGAGGCTGTGTAAACAAGTGTTCAGTGTGTTTTGTGTACCCTAAGTAACATACACTGCCTAGCCAAAAAAAACAGGAAAACCTACCGATTTCCGTGTACACCCACCTTTGGCACGCAAAACAGTTGCAAAGGTCGGCTGCTGCGGAGTCTCATATTCAATAAAATCCGATAAACTGTGTGCTCAGAAACACTTGTACTTTAAACTGCATTGTATCTAGCTGTCAGTTGAGCCACGGTTAGATAACTACTTTGCTTCACCAAGTGGAAAACCATCCAAAATCCTCATTTTGTGATGAAGCCTGGGCGCAACGATGGCAGCTTGTTAACACCCAACGAGCTTTGAAGTTTGCGAGACACTTGTTCTGAGCCGTCAGGCCATTACAATCTGCCCTTCGTCAAAGTCGCTTAAATCACCAGCCATTCCCAACCCATGCACAAGTAGTCCTCAAAATGCTCCTTTTGTATCCTTGGCAGCTGTTAACTACCATCTGCAGCAGCAGGTGGTAGATAGCACGGATGGCAAGTCAGCTAGCCGCACTAATTCCAAGGGTGTAGGTGTGGTCGTAATGCTTTCTCTAATCAGTGTATGCTGTTAGTAACAATATCTCAATTGTAGTGCACTGTGCTGCACCCTTGAGTTAAGGCACTGCCAGAGAATATTAAATATCAAATCAAGGATCTCCACACAACATGCATGATACAGATACGTCATAATGTCAGTGTCATGTGGCAAAGACCTAGAAATTTCCAGGTTTGCTCTTGGTCGTTTAAAGTTGCCATGGCATGTTTGTTTCACATCCGACTTCTTGAAAGGGAAGAAAAATAGCCGTCTTAACTGAACAGGGTTATCTCCTTTGTCTTTTCAAAACCAAAATAATATTCAGGCTGCTGCCAAACTGAAGTCTGGCTGAATATCAGTAATGCGATTAACATAGAAGCCATTTGATGGCCGGTACCGCTCGACCCACATAACATCAATGTCATAACTTCTATTAAACAAAGTTTCCTTAATAAAACCGATCTCACAAAAGCGTTCCACGCACGCGTGACGCCTACATGACTGTAGTTTACAGGGGACAGGCACCAGTGCATAAGATGGCTAGTGCAGTCTTGTGCTTGGCTCGCACAGAGCTCCAGAGGTGTTGTCACGCATGCATAAAGACTGCAGTTCCCATGATTCATGCTGGCAGCGGTGGCCTAACGAAACTAATTAGTGAGATTGATCTATTGTGCAAGATATATACCAACACAGTTTGCAAACAAGTTAATGTTTGCCCACATCAGCTGCGGGCGCTGCACATACACACCCACACACCATATTTAGAGAAGTGAAGCGTCTATGCACGCGCCACCCTGACTGCAGCAGCGTGATGTCAGAGCTGGCATTAGTGTATACCTAGAATCACCATGACAGTCACTCTTTTGTTTAGAATGGTGTTTGCTAGCAGGTGCAGTGGTGTAGCGGGGGCAGGGGCTTAAAGGGCTGAAGTGTCTCCCCTGACCCAAAAATGTAGCCGACCCTATGATGTACATATGCATGATGCATTTCCCATCACTGCACAACTCGTAAAGTTCCCAATACAATAACCATAGCCCCCCCCCCCCCCCAAATAAGAACAGATTCCTCGCTACACCACTGACACGGAGATGCAGACACCTGTGTTGCATGACAGATCGGTTCCCTTCTTTGCCCGACGTTCAGAATAGAGGATCAGTGTGTGGTGAACACATAAGACAGAACGAAGGTAGCAACAAATCAGCAACAAAATGATGTGCAACCTAAACCAGAAACTGAAATAACAGCAAACTATTGCAGCTTACTGGTATGCTCTCTTTGCAAAACCATTATCATTCTCAATGCAGGAGACAGTGGGTATCCCCTTGAGCCGTGGCTCCTGAACCCCGTGCCAGGCAACCCTGCAGTGGGATCTGACGAGGCCCGCTTCAACCAGGCCCATCGATCCACAAGATCCGTGGTTGAGCGGTGCATCGGCATGCTCAAGAACCGGTTTCGGTGCCTGCAGAGGTACCGAACCTTACACTACGACCCCATCCGGTCGTGCAACATCGTCACGGCTTGCTCCATCTTACACAACGTGTGCTTGTACATAAATGCACCCGAACCAACACCCGAGCCAGAGCCAGTTGCTGTCGTTGAGCCAGAATCAAGCGATTCGAGCGACAGCGACTCTGACGACCCCTTGACCGGGAGTCTCCACGACCGGGGCATGGTGGTTCGCCAGAGGAAGGTACGACAGGTGGCAAGTTATGTGACTCGCAGGGGTTCATCAGCATTGCCTCGAGGTCCTCACCCAGCCCACGCACCACAAGCCCCAAGAGCGCCTCGTCGACACCGAGCCCTCTCGTGTCACAGCGAGGGCCTTGTGCACAGCAGGGACTGCAGACTGTGCAGACGTCGCACCAAATTTGAGAGCTGCATCGCAATGCCTGTGTGTGTTGACGTTGTGCACTTTGTTATGTTTTTGTTTTTTCTATCGTATGACAAGTTTGCCCACAGTTTTCCCCGGAGTGGGGATCACTTGCTTGAGCTTGTTGAGGTGCTCGGTTCTATCACTTGCTTTCATTGTCAGTTTTGGAACTATATGAAGCGAAGCAAACACATTGTTTTTCCTTTTACGCTTTCTTTAATCGATTCCTTTGCTGAGGATGAAGTCTGCGATTCTGTTTACCGCAGAAGACTGCACTTGCAGTGCCGTGGTCTGCGCCTGGAGTGCAGTCGTCTGCGCCTCCATGGCCTGCAAAGAGATGTACAACGCAAATAGGCAATTGAACTATGTGAAACAAATGTATTCTCCCTAGCAAAATTCTAATAGAAATTTCTAATAGCCTATCGGTTTATTGACACTTTGTATTAGTCTTTTAGTTGTATTAGCCTATTAGTTGTATTAGTCTATTAGTTGTATTAGTCTATTAGTTGTATTAGCCTATTAGTTGTTTTAGCCTATTAGTTGTATTGGTCTAGCCTATTAGTTTTAGTTATATCGGCATGCTATTTACCTACTGCATTATGTAGCTTGCTAAATGAGAGTACGCCGTGTAGCTTATTTAAGATAGTACAATTTATTCTCCCATTCATACAAATCTCACATTCACGCAAACCTCTCAATTTAAATCAGCAATCTTCCTAGCCAGAAGCTTGTTCATCCCTGCCTTGCGAACCCTGCGTGTTGTCTCGTCGGTGCTGGTTGTGTCCACATAGTGCCCAAAGAAGCCTGAAAGAGATAATGAATTTACAGTTGAAAGTGACAGTATCCATAAGACATAATTTGTATGAGCACCGAAATGCTATCACAAGGTGGTCAAAGCCAGAGGGACACAAACTGTTTGGGCCTCCGACCACTAAAAACAATTTAGCAACATCCGGTAACCCTCTTTCGAACCATTTCTGGGCTAGTTTTGGAAGCTCTATCAGGCCCCGCAACCTCCACTTTGTGCACCTAAGTAAGGAGTGCTGGCAAAACAACCCGAGAAGCAGCTCGCATTCGGATCACTCGACGCAAGAAACCACCGCTCGATTGGCTGACAAGCGCTGTTCGGCAACGGTTCGAGTACTGTGATATATCGCAGAAAAACTGATTATCACATTTTAATACGAAAATCGGTGGCGCAGGATTATAATGTTTAGATTCTTGGGATGCACGACGAAGAGTGGACTATCTCAGAAACCTCTTTAGTGCCCCTTTAAGGGAAACTCGCAGCGCTAAGCCGTTTAGACTATTTGCAAATAATTATAACTTTAAAAAAATATATTCAATTCAATTAAGATTACAAATTGAGAGCAATATTGAATCTATTATTAGAAATTTTAATTTTTGAGCATCCCTACTCGATATCAACTAATTATATTTTAGGCTGAAATAGGTAGAATTGGGCCTCCGACCACTTTACACGTATTTCAAAGCAAATGTTTGTATGAATTATTTTCAGTTCCTTTACCATGTTACACTATTTACAACTTGACAAAGATTTGCAGGGGAAACTGCTATGGCAGGTAGTTAAGAAACCTGATACATAAAATTTTCGGGAACAGCATGCACATTTCAAAAGAAATACATCCGGACCATCATCCCTAAGAGGTGTTTTATGTTTTTGCCATTCTTTTTGCTACCAAATCTACAGCAACCTCACAGGGTCGCTGAGAAAAAAGCACGTCGTAACCGCGAATGGAACAGGCACTCTAGATGCTACAAATGCACCGCACACTAAGATAAGAGGTATATATATAGACTAAATTTCATGCTTTGATACTTACCTTACATCTTCATGATTTGGGCCCGAAAATAGCCAGACTGATTGGCGTCCTTCCACCACACGTCGTACCAGCGGTTGGCGTTGAAGTCCGTAAGTCCAACTGTGCTCAAATTCTTTATATCGTTACACGGAATAACGACGTTCGCGTCGCCGTCCTAAAACCGGACGTACACATGAATGTTCCCGCACAAGTAGACAGGATACGATTTTTCCGACACACGTGTTACTTTGCATTGGGGAGGGACTCGGGGGATTAAGGACTGCTGTCAATTCGAAGTTTTAAAGGACGTGCAGTATGCTGCCGCTGCGGCGCCACCAGTGCGACAACTACCATCACGTGAAAATTCATGTGTTGGTGCGAAATAATCTTAAAATACAATTTGTATTATAATACTTATTAACAAATTTTGCTAATGTTTCAAATGCCGTCCTGCAGCCACCAATTAACTCGAAACCGCAAGAACGAATGCCAGCAGCTAGAGCACAAGAATAATAGTCAATGAAATCCATTCTGGTAGCCACTTCTAGCCATAGCCATAGATCTTTCAACAAGAAAAATGGCGGACGATTCGGGTGGTTCCGTGGCGGTTTGCTCCTCGGATGTTTCAAGTCTTTCTCGTTCACGCCAAAATGCCCGCGCATGCAAACGAAAAAAGTACCTGGAGCCTGGCGCCGAATGCCGAGAACAACAGAGCTACAGCGCAGGAAAAGAGCAAGCACTGCCGTGCCGCAGGCAAGCGCAGCGGCAGTACCGATATCGCAAGAATGCGACGGCGAATCCGGCGTTCACGGAGCCGACAGCCACAGAGCCTACACATCTTTTCCTTGTAAATTTTTCTCCTCGCTCTGCTGTTATTGGGCACAACTAAGTTCCAATTTCACACTTGCCTGTTATTTCTGGAACTCGTGGTTCCCGAAATTAATCAAATCTTCCAAACTTGCCCCATGACACACATTCAAAACTTTAATAGCACCATAAATGCTCCAGCCAGGTAGTGACGTCTTTAACTCATCTTGTATAGCGTTCAAGTGTTTCCTTAATTATCACTAGAATTTTCGTACCCCATTTTGCTATATGTATATTGTACTTCATTACAAAGGCAAAAGCTGTTCATGAGCACAAAAAAATTAATGGATGAATGAATGAATGGTCCATCTTTGTCTTTTTGAGTTGTAGATCCAATGAAGACAATTTGTTGTGAACATTCACTCCTATGTTTGATAAAAAATTTACAATGCAGAAACTTCTGTTAGCCAGCTAGTTGAAAGTATCGGTGGGGACGAGCTCACCTCTTGACAATTAAGGGTTTGCACGTCTAATAAATCTCAGTTATTCGTTCATATTTATTTGGTTTCGAGTTTCAATTGTTCTAATATGCCCATTTAATATTGTAATAGAATGGCTGTGTTACAAGCAGTCTAATGAGCATTCTATTTGTTTAATAGAATGTGTAAATTTGTCTAATAATTATTCTACAAGACTAACAGAATGCTTGTATTAGCCTATGAAACTTTGTATTATTCTAATAGAAGGCATACATTAACCTAATAAATATTTCTATTAGACAAATACAGTTTTGTATTAGTCTAATACACATCTCTACTCGTGTGATAAAGATGTCTATTAGTCTCATAGAGATCCCTATTGGTCTCATACATGTTGCTATTAGCCTCATTGGGTTTCCTATTAGTCTCATAGGAGTTGTTATTAGTCTCATAGGCATTGCTATTAGTCTTATAGGAGTTCCTATTAGTCTCATAGAAATGTCTATCAGTCTCATAGATATTCCTATTAGAATTTTTGCTAGGGCTGCCACTTTGCCCTAATGCATGCAACATTTTGTAAGTTTATAGCTATATGTTTCTCATAAGATTTACTGCATCCTTTGTACAAAGAGGCATTATTGTACAATCTGGATAGCAACTGAGGGGAGAAAACGAGTCAAAGTGGAAGGAGATACACACCCTCGGACAGGCACGTAGCCAGGATTTTTTTTCTAAGAGGGGAGGGGGGGGGAACTTATGACAAAATGCTGTATAAGGGGAAGAGGAGGCCCCAGAAAAATGGAAGATTTCGGGGGAAGGGGGGGCTGTGTATCTTGGCTACGTGCCTGCCCTTGGACCAGAGTGCTAAGCCTGAATTTCACCCAGTACACCTGCTGCTCCAGTTATTTTCAGAAGGGACACTTAAAATTAAACTTTTGTTCTTAATTATTGCGCTTGGACATGTTCTCTTCCTTCCTGTTGTCGCACCAATAAATCTGGTAAAATACTCAGACGTGTATTTTACTGGGCAGATGGTGCTGCTCACAGCGCTCTCTAGACGCTTTCAGACAGCTGTACATGGGTGCCGCCCTAACCAACCTTCACTTTTTGTATCCTCTTACTCCGTTCGCTTCAATTTATCATTACCACAGCAGGACGGGTAATTGCCACTTCAGATGTTACTGTGTCCTTCTCTTCAGTATACGCCTTTGTGGAAGCTTGTCAACGCCCGCTTCAGTGACTCGGCACCTCAGAAAGACAAACGAAGGCCGACAATGGCGGCTTAATCTGGCGCGTGTTTAAAGTGTCTATAAGAGATTGGCAAAAAATAAAGAGGCCTCTAACGGGCACTGGGAGGAAACAAATGCAACGCTGTGAAATTAAGCATTGATAATGGGAACAAAATTTGCTACCAAGGCATAAGAGGTCACAACATGAGGGAATAAACAATGATCAGAATACTTGCATCGGCCAAGCGGTTGACAGCAACAGCAGTCTCCTGCTGCGCTGCCAGCACCCGTCTTTGGACGTCGAGAATGTCCGCCACTGTTGGCTCATCCCTATTGCGCCGCCTTGGGGGGTCGCTCCGTGGCTGCGTCCTGGGGGATCCAGGGTAGCTGTACGCAACAAGGAGAAGGGTCACCTTCTGAATAGAACACAATGCCGGCATCAACCGTTTTTACGAAGTAGACACTTTTGTTTGATTTGTTTAATCTCAATTCTGGTTTTCAAATGGGCCCTTTTGTCTCCTTTTTATTTTGGGAGCACCGAGTAGCTGTAGCATTGTGCACAATGTGTTTGTTTCATACATGCCGGTCTTGGTTGGGTGGGGCATGCAGTCTCACCACGGAGCAATACTTGAACTTGTCGACTGGATTTTTTTATTTTCTAATGCTGCGTGGATTCACCCATGTGTTATGTGGACCTGGTGACACTTAATGTTAGAAGTGATTGCCAGTTTTTGTTTTTTCTGATAATTAAAAGGTTGTCGTCGAAACTACTAGCATGAAGAAAAGTTCTCAATTGGAGCACTAATCTAAGCAGTAAAATGTGAGGTCCGCCAATACCCCTTAATATGTTACCTGTGAAAAAGTGCCAATGTCGTGTTTGCACTGACGGTGTAGCACAGTGTACATACACTATATCTTTAGTAGGTACTTTTAATTCAAATGTGACGGTGGTAAAAACTTCGACAGGGGTCAATTTAGAGCAGCCATCATGGGCACTCTCCCAGCTGTGCACCCATAGCTATGATGCTCACTGCAGTCTTCATGTTGGTCATGTGCGCTGCAGACAGCTTTAACCATTTCATACAACTGCCAAAGTGGGTATGAAACCTGTTAGTTCAGGCAATTGGGGGGGGGGGGTCCTGAGTTTTAAGGGCAAAGACGAGGAAGACCTCTCAATGATTGGCCTTGATGCCTCGAGCAGCAAGTTAGCTAACTGGGACCCAGGCTCCAAGAAATGTGGGCGAATAGTGAATATGTCAGTTGTCGCTGCAGATTATGTCCTGCGCGTAAAAATTGCACTACTTTTCAGGTTTCTTTACTGTAACATTAACTTCACACTCAAAACTGCTTTGCGGATCAGCTTCCAGTGTGAACGGGCCACAAGCGACACACAATATCAATGTGGAAACAAAGAGCCGAACCCTGTATAGATTGGGCACAAACAAAACATTACCTTCATGCATGTCACAAACCCCTTTAATGTGTGGCAGCATCACTTCAGTCAACTCGATTCAGCTGGCACATTCATTTGCATTGCTGTTCATAAATCTTGCATCTTTAGACAGAGCATTTGGATAATTGCCAAGCCCCAAACAAATCTAATATAAAATTGCTCAACTTGCCGAGTTCTTTTTTTTTTTTTGTAAGAGATTACTTTACTTGAGAGCAGTACATCATGATCCCAGTGTGTCAAAGCTGTGATCGTGGAACCACTGGTCACTACCTGCGACAATGGTTCTGTCACTTAAGTGACATGCCATTTCATTAGAGTGAGATGTAGTCTCCTGCAATATGAAAAACCCACAAGGAGCGCTTGCCGAGACGGTGGTTGGAATCGTTGCTGCGCGCGCTCCGGGTGATTCCATTCCATCCCGAGGGAGAACTCACTCGGGACTCAGCTAAAGCGCCATATGCACTCAGTTTCGGTTTCGCTGCGGAGAGCAGTTTGTCAGCATCATGCCACGGCTATGTCCTACTAACGCGGCAAGTGCTGTCTGAGAGAGAGCAGCCTGAGCCAAGGCAACCATTTGGACTCTGATAAAGCGCGATATTGATGCCATCCTTCTCACCAATGAATGCGCTCTTGAACAAATTTTATCTTTTAAATATAGGACTCGGGTATAACTTTAATATTTGTTTATTTTGCAGCACCTGTTCAAACATTTTACACCAGAGACAACTGAAAAAAACATTGATAACTCATATGTTTCAAGCCTTTATGACCATATCTTCGGGCATGACGTCGATGAAGTGCACGCTTCCGAGCATGGACACTGTTCAGAGTATCCATGTTTGGCTGAGCACTGAGTGTCTTCCTCTCGAAGCAGAATGGAATCGCCTGAAGCGCGCGCAGCGACCCTGCCAGCCACTGTCTCAACCACGCGCTCCCAGTGGGTCTTTCAAATTGCAGAAGACTGCACAAGCCATTGATAGCTTTTCTCGATGCATACAAGAATTACCGAATGCATGTGTCTCCTGTCAACAGGGGAGTTAGTTCCTATTCACCACAATCAGCAGCCGACTGTCCACCTCCTGAAGGAGCTGGCTGGCTGGCCGGCTGAAGTGGCACCTCTGGAGGCGCCCCCAGGCTCTCCTCTTGGTAGAGAAGCTCTGCTGGCAGTGGAGGCTGCAAAGCAGATTCGCTGTAATCACTGCTACCCCTCCAGTGAATTGCAACAAAACGTGTAGTTCCTTCTCAACATAAAACAGCATTTGTTTTTCTTGCTGGTTGGCCAAAATGTTTCAATAGAAAACGCGTATATTAATAGTCGAGCAAAGAATTTGTGCACATTGTGGTTTGCAGCAGACTGGAGTCCTATCACACAAAAGGTTGAGGTTCAGAGTCTCCAACGCTGTTAAGATTTATGTACAATGTGCAACACTGTAAGCGCAAACACAAGATCGTCCTTTTATCGAGGTTTACATTGAAATGGTATTGGCGGGCCCCAAAATTTACTACTTAGGTTAGTGCCCCAAATGAGCACCTTCTATCACTAGTAGATTTCATGACAGCCTTTAAATTCTAACAGAAAACCAGAAAAAAAAGCCGACAATCGCTTGTTTGCGCTAACAGTATTGCACAGTGTTCTTATATTTTCTATGGGCCTTCTTCCGTTTGTTGCACTATTACGACAGGTTTACATGTCAACATAGTGTCTAGAGTACTGTCCGACGGCACTCCACTCGCGCCTTCAGGTGCCGTCCGAAAGTCTCCTATTGGCGACTCCAGCGAAATCGACGCCGTGTACCGGCAACGCCGAGAAGCTCAGCGAGGAGGTCGTTTCGACCCTGTCGTCTGCTATCGCTGCTGGGTTCTCGTATAGGCAGCATAGAAACAAACATCGTTTTCAGCAATTATTTTCATGCTTCCGCCGTGTCATTCCTACGCACTGACTAGAAGAAGGTTACTATCGCTGAAGAATCGCTTTGCTTTCATATCTAACTCCGATTTTACGCTGCAGTGCAAAATATTTATGGTGGTCCGCGTGCTGAACGACGAAAACAACCTCCTTTCGTCCGCCATCTCGCCTGACCAGCGCGCCCCTCTAGTTCGCTGGCGTCGCGAATAGAGCAAATTGTCAAAACACATTTTGAAAGCTGCAGCGTAGCTTAGGGGTAAAATGTCTGCCTCATACACAGCGGTGGCTGCTTCATACACAGTGAACCCGGGTTCGATCCACAGTGTGGGCATACTTTCATTGGCCGTGCCGTATGCATGGCGGTTTGAGCCATTTTAATTTGCTTACAACGTCCAAAATAACGCAAAATTTGCCACAACAATTTTTTTTTGTGTTACTACGTTGTTTTAGGTTTATCTCAAACAAGTTTTCGACCAGCCAAAAAAAAAAATCATTGGAGGCGCAGCTTTTCATTTTAAAACACCTCTAGATATGGTGACTTTGAAGAAAAGTTCAGGCAACACATCTTACACTCAAAGAACAATAAGTGTGGAACTACTTGATTGAGCAGACCACTAAGCGATAACGACTGAGCGATTTCTGGTAATCCCGTAATAGTCGCGCGGCAGCTGACTTCCGGATATTGCTCGGAATATCGCTCCCAACCCTCCCAACAGAAGGCCTTGCTCCAACACGTGATACGCTGCTGCCTCACCAGTGTGCCTCACATCGGCCAAGTGCTGTGAAAATAATCGATGCAATAACCGTACAACACAAATAAATAAAAACAAAACTACAGAAATTTAGAAATAGACTTATTTTTGCTGATTTTTCAAGCTGAAATCTCCTACTATTTTCTGTGGAACTGGGGCAACACTGCTGTCACCGCGAAGCGGCGTAAACACAGGCCAGGGAGTGGGTTAACGAGCTCCCCAGTGATACACGCGCCGTCCGACTTTCTTTCGGACAGCACTTGTTGGCGCGAGTGGAGTGCCGTCGGACGGCACTGTAGACACAGCCTTACATAAAAGTGGGTTTCTCACCGAGGGCTCGGACGACGACGGGAGGGACTGCCTGGGACGCAAGCCACCGCAGCCCCTCGATGAGTCCCTCCCGACGATGGCCAGGATCCGGGTCTCAACCTCGTTGAGGGGACCCACCGGGTTGGCCCCACCGCCCGTCCGCGCCGCCTCCACCGCCAGCAGGCCGTCGTGCTTTCGGGCGGAACACACTGGGGCGTTCCACAAATTCTTCCATTCAACTCTCTCCTTCCACGCTGGACCCTCCGCGTTGAGGCGGCCCGTAATTACGTCCCAGAGGGCCGTCCTCTCCGCGGAGGTCAGCGTGGACTCGGCTAGCTGCCTGGACCAACACTCGATTTGAAAACATGTAGTCAATGAGCATATCGAGCTGTTGGTCCGAGCAGCGAGCCCCTTGCTTCTTTCTCTTCGCCGCGGGAGTTGAGGAGCAGCCGCCGTTCTCCGCCATGGTCAGAGAAGAACAACGGAGCAGGAACGGTGCGAACCTCGAATGCAGTTCTAGAGTTACAAATAAACGCGAACTATTTATAATAAAATAACGCATGTCATTTATGTATTTCGAATACGGATATCTTGGAATTTAATATGTATATTTGTTCTGCTTTTTTTCCTAAAAATAGCACCGCAGTCGACGAAGCGCGTGTTCCCCAGATTTCCTCTCGGGACTTCCTCGCTCCTGAAAGTCTGTGAAGTTTCAAGTTAACAAGTGCCGCGAACCGTCACGTCGTTGTGAAGATGCCGCCCGATGAAGTTGGGTGCTTGTGAAGTTATGGCTCCTCCCCCATGGCCACGTCACGATAAACTTAGTTTATAGGTTTCACCAGCATAGACAGACAGACCTCTGTCATTAATTTGTTCTGCAAGTGCAAAACACAAAAAAAGGTGCCGTTTAATCGTCGATGCTCTGAAATTCGCGCTTGAAGGTGTCGAATCGACGATCGAATGGCACGAAACTTACCGTCAGTACTTGCAGATGTACTTGCTCCGAGGGTGTCGGAGGGTGTCGGAGAGATGTCCAGGCCGTCCGGCGACAAATCACGACGTTTTTTTGCTGGAGGCTTTTATTTCACTGAGCGTGAACATGAATGTGGCTTCCGCTTCGTTAAGTATGCTGGCAAGCCCTCTCTAACCCTCGGCCTATCGCGTTGTAATCGCACGATCTCCCCGTTGACGACGAACTCATCAGCTTGGATGATATCTGTGGCGTCGAAGTGCCTCTCACACACAAGCACATTCCTTGAACGAAATGTAAAGTCGCCACTTTCATGCCGGGGTATAGCTCGCTTCCACCTCTCTAGCTGATCGGCGCCCGCAGGGAGATGAAAAAAGAGATCTTCGGGTCCGATGCGCTGTAGCCGGAACGGCATCCCGGAACACAACACGTCCTTGGCACCCCTCTGTAGTCCGCACAAGATCCCGGGCACGTTAAGGCCAACTAAAACGGGTGCAAACTGCACATTTGTGAACACAACGATCTCCACTCGCACTGAAAGCAATGGCTACCGGCGTCTGGCTTCCACTCCCTATCGACACTAGTGCCGCTTCTTGGTGGAAAAGCAAACTCTCCCATAGCGTTACGGAGAAGTTTCATGACCAGAAGTCGGTTAAAGGACTCTGGTAAAACTGAGTGCAGAAAGCAAGGAAACGTGTTTATTTACATGCTTAAGTGGTTCGTTCAAGTCTGACTCAACAGGCCCTCACAGATTCTTCCTCGTATGAAAGATCTCGAAGCACTCCATACTCGATTTGCTTAGGCGTCGCACAACCAGTGCGCTCTTGTTGTGATTCGGACTCGGAACTGCTGTTGGAATCGCTCCCATCGTCGACAGAAGGCTCCGAGAACTCGCTATCCTTACCAGACGCCCCGTCATCATCGCTGTCGAAAAGGATATCTATGATTTCATCGTCAGAAAGGCCACGCCATACACTGGACGCTGCCATCTTCTTCAAGCAGGCAGCGATCGAGCGGGAAAGCTGACACACAAAAGAACAAGCTCAAACAAACAGCGAACAGAACGACCCTTGCCATCTGCTGGCAATATATCTAACTACACTACCCCAGATCTACATAGCGTGCCATCTATGAATGCCTTTTTAAAACAAATTCATGCAGACCGGCGAATCGCCGGCTTTGGCAATATGGGCCCTGATGGCACGCTTGGCGATTCGCCGGCTTTGGTAGTGAATGGGTTAAAAATGTTTCCATTTATTCTGGTCCTAAATGAGGTGCGGGCAAAGCGTTAAGTTTTACAGGCCCTTGGATGGCTTTGAGACCCTTTTGATAACTGCAGAAGGAGAAGGTTGGTTCTCACGAGTAATTATTAGCCCAGTTGTTTGCAGTCACCCGAAGAAAAAGAATCAAGTCTGTAACGCTCGAACGTGGCACCTGAGCGTGGCGATCGAGAGTGGTGGCCCAGCGGTAAAATTAATTTAAAGTTGTTTTAAAACTAAAGCTAGGCACTGGCACAGCTGCGATTTGTAGTTCAAATTCAAATCTCCTCGAGAAGCTTCGCCGCTGGAATATCAGGTGTCAGATGAACTACCCCGCGTGGAAATTCTCTGGTGGCCATTCGGTAGACTTAGACATTGACCTTGCCGCTGCCTGTCTCAAGGTGCGTGAGCTGAAGCAAACTTGCGAAGTGTCGTTCAGTCGTAAACAGTGACTGAAATCGTGTTCGTCATTCTGTTGCCGCGGTAGGCGAGGTGATCTTCAAGAACGGTCTCGCCTATTGTTATTTGTAGTTCTCCGATGAGGTAGCTCGGGAGTTTTGAGACTTCAAGGTGGGCCCGTGGGCAGATGGTGGCTTGGTATCTGTCCAAGTCATGACGGGATAATTTGCTACCTTTGTTCGGCTTGTTGGTCCTCGTTCTCCGGGATACGGCGATCCAGAGGAACTCTCGTTGCTGTCACTCTTTTTGCGGGCCCTCTTTTGGGGGGGGGGGGGGCGCCTATTTGTGATGGTGGTGACGGAAGTTCCTTGCTTTGATGCCGTTGCCAGCGTTTCGCCAGGCGGCAGAGATGCGTCGGGAGTCATTTCCGTTTGGAGGAAGCTGGCAGTTTCGTGCTGGGGGCGGTGGCCATCGTAGCCGAAGGACAGGCGAGCTAGGACTAACGTTAGGCCCAACCTTTCCACTGGCTGGGAACGGCGGCGTTGTCGAGGTCGGAGGCTTCAGTAAAAACGGGCTCGTATTGTGGCTGAGACTCACTTTCCTTCGGACAGCTCCTCGCCGGGGGCGAGGTGAAGCTTTCCGGCGGAAAAAGGAAGCTCGGGTTTGGGCGGGCAGGGGCGATACTTGCGACTCGGCGGGAGCGCCGAAAAACACATCCTTTTCCCACGGCGGCTCAATCTGGAATCTCCACCGTCTTGGACGAACCAGGCTCACCCACGGCTTAGTTTGAGGCTCTGCCAACAAATGGAATCACTTCATTTTGTTTTTCATTCTTCCCTTTTTTTTTGTGGCTATAAATTTGGTTTTGAAGGCAACCTATGTAATTTTGAAGACAATCAAGCAGTTGAGGATGAGTAATTTCCCAAAACTAAAACGCTTCAGGGGGTTAAAATACAGTGGAACACAGAAATTTCTTTGCTGGCGGCTGGTTGAATCTACTGTAAGTGCATAGTGTGTGCAAAGATGCTTTTAAGCAGGTGAGAATTTTAAACATGTTTTTATGCCGACAGGAATATAAAGGGTGTGTGTTTTAAAGAAAATGAGCAATTGTTTTAAAACATGTCAATGCAAATAACAGCCTCATAAAATTTGAAAAGAATTTGTAATTTGGGAGCACAAAGGGTAGCCGAGGGAAATCATAATGTAGCGGAGCTGCAGAGCTGAGTTGACCTAATAACCCTAAGCGCATAAATGTCGTCGGCTGCCATCGTTCAATCTAAGTGCAAAGTTTTGTTTTGGTTTTTTTAATATAGGAAAGAAAAAGGAAAGCGCCCTTACGTGGACTGTGTCTTTACATGCGCCTGTGTCTTTACACGCACCCTTTGTCGGGACCGGGAGCGGCTTCTGCTAGGTATCCACGGGGTTGCTGCTTCGCTGGCGTGCAGCTCCGCGACCGCGATGCAGGTGGGAGAGGAGGAAAGTGGATTGAGTTCGGCTCCAGTGGCGTGTGCTTTTCCACATGCTGTTGGAGACTATCCCACTGCACTTGACTAGGATGTGCAGGGTCTTGTAAAGGAGCTTGCATTTCTTGTCCCCCGTCGGATGACTCTTGCTGCAAATCCCGCAGGATGGTAGGCAATCGCGAGTGGATGCTGGGTTGAGCGTGTAGTACGCAGTGCAACGGCGATCTGTAGGTGTGGGGTAGACATCTCCCCTGTGTCCCACGCTGCCGCAGGTCGTGCAAATTTCCACCTTTTTATAGAGGTAACATCGGAAGTCGACGTTCCCGTACGGGACCCAAAACGGTACACGGTCGCCTTCGAAGAGAATGAAGATGGAGTTGGAGCTTTCCATGCGGCGTGCATGCAGGGCGGATGGATTTCTGTCGGGAACGAGATTCTCGAGAATGTCTTGCTCGGTCTTCCTGCGGTATGCCTTGAATGACTCCTCGCTGGGTGTTATCGGGAAGAACGACGTAGGGGGCGACCTCCCATTTTTTCTCTCGGTAGATGTACTTCGTGAGTTGACTGTAGCACGTGACGTTTTCGCGATTCGGTGTGCTAATGAGAAGTGTGTTTTGCTGTTCCTTTAGCCGAGAGGTGTCTCTAGCTGCCATGCCACCAGTCACGTTCGCCGCTAGTTGTATGCTATGCTGTAGTGCCACGCAGTCCCCGATTTCAGTTGAATGCCCCCGCTCAACCAAAGGACCACACGGACGTCCTCTTCCGGTAGCTTGGGAAGCCTCGAGGGATTCCTTCCTCTAGCTGCCTTTTGGCCTCTAGGTCAGTCTTCTCGGGTTGATTTTGGCGGGGTTGCAACGCTAGGCTGAGCGCCCTGCGCCTTGCATATGTTTTTTTGATTGCCTCCTTCCAGCCGCTGTTAGGCGCATGGAATTCTTCTGGTAAAATATTGTATCCTTCCATGACAACGAAAGATTACCAATGTATGTGGTAATCTCTGCGTGGCAGGCTGGTCCTACCAGGTCTCCGGAGGATAGGGTTCCCCAAGTCACCAGGCTCGATTTAAAAGGGACCGTAAAAATAGGCGCCTGCACGTAGCAGACTAAACTTTTTGTCAAAGGTGTATTTCACGCCTCGGTCTTTTCTTGTAAAATTACAAAGCATAGCTTCCTTTCTGTAGGGAATAGGGCCAAGAAACTTGCCAGGCTCAATGGCGGGCAGTGACGCAGACGACAGAATCGAGTTATGGAGTGTGTTTGGCACGCGTGTTGATAGATGGCGTTATTCCTTGTTCCGGCATGCTTTTAAAAAATATCGAAGGTGCCCGTGTCGACCGTGGTTTATTTATATGAACATAATCTTTTTGTATGTACCTTTGGCTTTAAAATAACTTGAAGGAACAAAAATAAAAGAAAATGCAGTTGTATAACGACGGCACTGACGGCGCTCTTGCTGCCGATGGATTTCGTCTACGTGTTGTCTGCTTTCTTTCGCTGGTCAGTTGCATCCTCCGATGCTGCTCCCGGGGATTTTTTTTGTCATGGTTGGTGGGAAACAGCCACAATGCGTCACTTCGGACCCAACTTGAACCACACTTTTAAGACACGCTAGGCTACCAAAGCGAACTCCAGATAAACAGGAATTAATGGCTCTGAAAAGAGCTTGTCAACAGAAGCCCGCTGTTTTCGAGGTTATCATGTATAAAATGGTTACCGTGAAATTCCGAGAGATAGCCCACCTAAAATCGAGAGAAAATTGGGTGAATATAAGGAGTGGGCCAACTTTCAATGTACAATAAAAAAAAGCTGAAAAAAAAAATTTTTAGATCATGCCTTTGTCAAGTTTGTTATCTGGGCAAGGGGCAATGAAGCAAAATTTTCTGAACTTCCCAGTCAGCAATGTTCGCTTATATCCTGCCATAGCTAACTAGATACATTTATGCCAAGGTCATCATTGATCCCAACACTATGATTATTAGGAGTGGGCTATCTTTCTGTGTTTAAAAGAAAATAGCAAATCAAGCCAAGAATTGGGGTGGGTTACTTTTCGGTGGTGGGGCATCTCTCGGGATTTTACGGTAGATATGTACTCTGCAGTCAACATGTTAGCCTCGAAGTTGGAGGCACTTGTGCAGTCTTCGCTCATAATCCCTGAAGGCTGCCTCCCGCATGTTGTCTGTGGTCGCATCAAAGGCGGATATAATCCGCTCTTTTAGTTCCGTCATCGTGCGCACACAAATTGTGGGGACCTGGGCTTTTACAAAACCCCAAACAAAAAAAAATCACAAAGTGTCAGGTCAAGGGATTGTGGGGGCCAGGGGCATTGTTTGTGACCCTCGAACCATCCAGTTGCCGGGAAAAACAACATAGAACATAGTTTTATTTGCACAAGTAATAATGCTCAAAGTACAATATCGAGCCGGTATAGGCCTCAAGGGCTTGTGTACCTATCTCGGCAGGTGGCGAAGTCGCAGTATAATCAGATTGGGTGTGTCTATTTACACTACAGAATATAATTCATACAGACTCAAGAACTTTGACAAGGGACACTTTTAAAAGGAAAATAAGCAGCAATACATTTGATGCATGATAACTCCGTGAAGAACCGAGAATGCCATATCATTGCTCTAAGTTTCGCAGTACTTTCTTAAGTTTCTTTTTAGATGTTATAGCAAGCAATGGTTCTGGTAGGTTGCTGAAAACTTGCGGTACTTAGTGGAATTGCGTACTCTCACCATATCTTGTTCTGATTCGTGGCACACCAAAATGAAGTGATGGTCTCATTGGTCGCAGCTATAGATATGGCGTTTTAAACATAGAGTTCCAGACGTGCCGAAGTATGACTGTTTAGGTAGGTAGCTGAGGTAGGTAGGTAGCTGTGGTGACTGGGATGTCCACGACTTGGGGTGTGGAGAGGGGTAGGGGGGTCAAAATGCACGTGTATATTATAGGGTTGGCTGGATTTCGGGGGGGGGGGGGCTGGCTGGCTGGCTGGCTGGCTGGCTGGCTGGCTGGCTGGCTGGCTGAAGCCCCATGAGCCCTCCCCTGGCTACGCCCTGGGTCCGAGTAGTAATTGTTGCACAGCTCCATGGACATTGTAAGAGTGTTGGGAGACATGCTGCTATTTATACCTGTTGATGTGAACCGAGGGCACCGGTAGAAGCATATTGCACAATACTATCGACAGATGCTTGTTGGTCCCCGTTGTACAGTGGGTACCCGTTGGAGCCATGGCTCATGACTCCCGTGCCTGGCTGGCCAGCAGTCTCCACACCTGCCGGGCGTTGCAACGCTGCCCACGCCTCAATGAGGTCGGTGGTGGAGCGCTGTATTGGGCTGCTGAAGAGTCGTTTTCGATGCGTGCAAAAACACCGGGTTCTTTACCACCACCCAAGGATCGCCGGCACGATCGTGGCAGCCTGTGCAGTGCTCCACAACATTGCCTCAGCGCAGGGGAATCGGATCCAGGATCGTTGTCGTCGGAATCTGAGTCGTGCAGCAGCTCTAACGATGACAGCGAGGCAGACGAGAGCAGTGATGCAGCACGAGAGCGCAGAATCCTGCAGTCAAGGCGCCTCTACATTGAGGGTAAGGTCATGCGGGACCAGCTTGTGCTCAGAGCCACCACAAGTCATGTTCATTGTGTACGTCGCCGGTTTCACTGGATCCGCCATCGTTCTGGTTGCCACCGGTGATGGTCTTATACTTTCTGAGTGTAATGCGTGCTCAGTGCTGTGGATGTTCTGCCGGAGCCTGTCGTACTTTGTGTGTGTTCCTGTAGGTGAGGTCTGTTTACTGCCGGAGCTTGCTCGGACTCTGTGTGTGTGCCTGTACAGTGAGGTCTGTGTTGTGCCGGAGCCTTCTCGGGCTCCGTATGTGTGCTTGTACAGTGAGGTCCGTGTTGTGCCGGAGCCTCCTTGGACTCCGTGTGTGCTTGTACAGTGAGGTCCGTGTTGTGCCGGAGCCTTCTCGGACTCTGTGTGTGTGCCTGTACAGTGAGGTGTGTTTACTGCCGGGGCTTGCTTCGACTCCGTGTGTGTGCCTGTACAGTGAAGTCTGTGTTGTGCCGGAGCCTTCTCGGACTCCGTGTGTGTGCCTGTACAGTGAGGTCTGTGTTGTGCCGGAGCCTACTTGGACTCCGTGTGTGTGTGTGTCTGTAGGTGAGCTGTGTTTCCTGCTGGACCCTGCTCGGACTTGTGTGTGTTTGCCTGTAGGTGAGGTGTGTTTACTGCCGGAGCTTGCTTGGACTTCGTGTTTGTGTACAGTGTTTCCACTGGCCTTTTCGCAGGATTCACAGGTATGTGGATCCTACGCAGTGTTTTGAGCTTTTTGTTTGATGTTCTTTTGACAAGTTTCACGTGTACGGGTGTTACATGAGAACAAGTAGTGACTGACGTCGTGTTTGATGGTCATTTTTGCAAGTTTCACACGTACGGGTGTCCCGTAAGGACACGTACACGTGTCCTTACGGACTCTGATGTCGTGTGTCTTACGGACTCTGATGTCGTGTTTGATGTTCTTTCTTGCAAGTTTCACACGTAGCGGGTGTTCCGTGAGGACAAGTAGTGACCCTGATGTCGTGTTTGATGTCCTTTTTTGCAAGTTTCGCACGTACGGGTGGCTCAGGAGAACAAGTAGTGACTCTGACGTCGTGTTTGATGTTCCTTTTGTAAGTTTCACATGTACGGGTGTCCCGTGAGGATGTGTTATTGCATTAGACTTTTGTTGCGGCATTTCTGCAAGTGTATGGATGAAGGTACCCTATGCAGTGATGCCCGGCTAGCAAAGTGTTTGCTAGAGGGGAAAGCAGCTGGTATCAACACCTTTACCCACGCATGTGTTGAACCATTGATGGAACACATTGCCAGGCAGTTTATAACTTTTCTCTCAACAGTTGCTTCTGAGGAGGCTCATGGGCTCTTGTTAAACTCAACTGACGTATGTAGTTTGTTATACGCCCTCTTTTCGTCAGCCAACATGCATTGTTCAAGATTTCGCTTGGTGTACATGTTCCTCGGTGTTTGCAGAGGTTGCGAGGTATCTAAAACTTCAGAAAAAGCGCTTAAAATTTTTCACAATATGCATATAGTTGTCGGTTCCGGCCTGTGAATGAATAGGTCACACTGACGCATAACTTAAGGCGAACAGAACTTGCTCTCAGTTCTAATCTTTATGGGGAAGAATGTTTGATGGTTGCAAGAAGAGTCCTGCAGTCCAGAGCTTGCACGACTGGTTTCACGAGCTCTCGGAGACAGAAGCTTCGGGTATCTCCTAGTTGCAATGCTTTTCAAGGAGGGGGTGGGGGATATTAGCTCAGCCTCGCAACTTTTGCCGTTACGAGGCAAAATGTTACATGATTTGTTGTTATTGAAGGAGATGAGGGTTAATTTGTTTACATGTTCCATGTCTCTCGTAGGGTGGGACGCCAGCTTCCGTTACAAAAGGTCATACGGCCACCTACATAATCAAGGGGCAGTACTTCATTTCACAGAATGTTCCAGATTTCTCCTCGTAAATGTTTGTGAAACATGCTAGAAAAGAAATAAAATGACCACATGTTGTAAAACATCTTTGTTGACAATGATTCATAGAATACTATTAGGAATACAGTCGCCCACCAATTTTTCGGATGAAGATAATTTAGACTCGTTCGATATTTCTGACCTAAAGGAGGAACCGTGACCTACCCGATAGAAATAGTGCATATTCGCGACTGATATTTCGGACATCTTGAAGTCCGAACGTTTGATTTAAATCGTTGCGAGCGATCAGCAGGAAACACCACCGCGAAGCGGCTATTTTGAATTCTTGGTTTGGCAGGCCTCATTGAGTACTGCTAAGTTTACTGCTACGTGATGCTGTATGGTTTTTTTTTATTCCAGCTGATTGTCATTATCATCATCATTGTTGTTACCATTTTGCTTTGTTAATTCGCCATTGCAGTCGTGGACTTGCACCTCATCTCGACCTCGTTTCGGTGAATCGTGTTTTTGGAAAACGCTGGCTTGGACGTCATTGCCCATCTGTTCTTTGCCGCCGCGATGTTTCGCTAAGAAGCGCAAAAAGTACTCGACCATAACGCTAGAAAAGAAGGCAGCAATTCTCAAGTTAATAGAAAGTTGCTGAACGCAAACAGAGGCGTAACCTAAAACAAGGCGCGTAGGCATAACTTGGAAGCAAGCTACTATTTATGGCTTTTTTAAGCCGGCTTAGACGTAATAAAGGCAGTTTTTTTTAATCTGCTGAATTTTCAGACTGCTCTATTATTCGGATGTTTTTTCAATCACTCTGAAGTCCGAAAAATTAATCGCCGACTGTATACGTTGTCCCAAAAATAATTATGCAGGACTACAAACTCCGTAGCATTTCATAAAAAAAAAAGAGGCAGGAATGACTTAGTCCAACTGCGGCGGTGTTGGGGGCCTGCCCGGCACAAGCACGATGCGCTGGAGTGCGGTGGCCAACATGGCCACAAGCAGCAGGAGTGCTCTGGGCACCTGCATGGCTGCAGCCTGCTGTTCCATGGCAGCGACCTGCCGTTCTGTCGCGCTGCCTTGCCGCCTCATTTTGGTTAGCAGCGATTCCACGTGCTGGATTGATAAGAGGCGCATAAGGTAACTTGGTTCACAAAAAGTTGCCTGTTTGTCATCGCCAACCTTTTTCAACACTCGATACTCCACATGTTTTAGACATGTCCCCAAGACAACTAACGCCCGATGCTGTTTCCAATTGCCCGAACATCATTTTGTTGATATGTTGTTCAACGACATGCACAATTTAATGAATATCAGAATGTATATTGTTTTAATACCAGTGCATCATGCAACTCGCAGCAATCGGAGCCATCAGTCTGTAATAAGATGACCTGATAAATGTAAAAATTGGAAGCACCCCATAATCTGAATATTTCATACTTGCTTTGCTTATTATATCGTCCATCCGAATGCTTCGCCTTTCTGGGATTTGCTGTCGGGACATAAACGACAGAAAACACTGATTATGATGATTCCAAGATTGTAGATTGTGAAAGAGAAATTTTGGGCCGGGTATTGATGTAGATATAGCATCTATCTTTCTCGAGTCAATCCGTAATCTTCCCTGGTCACGCCTATACCAGGAACACCAAACTGTAATAGCTGTTATTTTTCTCATCCTTAGATTATCAATTCTCTACCAAACCATGCTGCTGAAAGGATAGGAGACAGCGATGGCATGCACTAACAAATATTCATACATGCACATGCACCAAGACATGTCAGATGACATCAGCCACCGAGGCAAATGCCACTTGAGGAAATAAGTCCCATACCCGCTCCGAAGCAGCAGCCCTTGCCTCTGCGAGGGTCCACCAGGCGTCGTTGGTCCTCAATATATTCTTCGGCAGCATCGTGGGACCCCTTGCGTTTCCGACGCCGTGGTGCTTGTACAGGACACTGTGCAAGGGTGGTTGGCTGGCTGGGAACTAAGGGCGAAAGCAATTGTAAGCAAAGTATGAGGTGAGCGAGACACAGCCGGTACAGCGGCAAGCAAGAACTCTCTGCCAAGCTCCTTGTGCTATCTGAAAAAGCATTAGAAACACCTAATAAATACCATAATATGCCCAGAATGTGCACGTTTCACAGTACATGTAAAGGTGCTACTTTTAAAATGTATGGAAATTATTCAGAAGGTAACTTGGCCACCCAACTGATTGAACTGACCCGCCGTGTCGGCTGCTTCTCCAAGCACACCCGTGCACGGCAGTCAAGGCTGACGCGTGTGCAACAATCCGGAATGTTGAGGCCTGCCATATGCTATGTATCTTTTGTGCATATTTTTTTAACTGAACATGTGCTTAGATAGACATCAGTTTTTTAGAAATCTCACACCTTCGATTGCACATTTCCTCAGTATTTTCAAGCAGCACTCTTAATGTGGCCCACATATTGCTCTTCCATGCAGTTATCTTGTGGACACGTGTATTGTCAGACCTCGAGTCTGAATGTAATGTAATAAGCTGTGCATTTGTCTTATCTCGGGATCCTTCTTAAATTTGTTCTCACAGGCAGGACATGTATGATTTGAAACACTGATAGCAATGCTTGCTAGAGTGAGCAACTTGTCGGATATGTCGGTCGTGCCCTCATTTCCAGGTGACGAATGCCCAGAAGCTGGTGGTGCAGCTTGTGGTCCTGTTTATATTTGTTCATATAATGAAGGACATATATCAACTGAAACACAGACAGCATTGCTTACTATATTGAGCAACTTACTGGATGCACCACTTGTCCCTGGAACCTCCCCAACCAAAACTCTTGGTGGCGACTCAGGTGAGTGTGGCGGTGGTGCACCCTGAAAGTGGTGCAGGGTTTTGAAAGTAAATATCTCCGTCGTCTAATGACAACAGGGACTTGGAAACAGAGGCAAAACAATACTTTGTGGTGAAATTGAAATTGGGGAAACGTAACGCTGTTTGCTTCAGCAATATTTACAGGTGTCGACACTGCACTATGAAACAACATTCAGAAAACTGTGTTTTGCTTTTCTTTTAGGCTGTGGCTATGGGTTCCCTCCAGACAAAACAATTGTCACCACTAGAGTTCTGTCCAGACGGAACAAACTACAGTTTCGTCCGGACGGAACCGACAGTCACCACTACAGTTCCGTCCAGACAGAAAGTTAACAAACCTTGTAGACTTCCGTCCAGACAGAATGACATTCACCGCTAGAGTTCCATCCAGAGAGAACTATAGCCGCCACTCAAATTCCGTCCAGACTAAAGAGAAACGCGCGACAAGCTCTGTTCAGCTACACGGGGGTTGGCCCCTATATGCTATATGCTGGTGCCCCTGACCCATTTTCGGAGTAGCAACTGGCAATGTTCCCGTGTGAAGTTTAATTTAGTCTTTTTTTAAGTTGATTGTGATTGTCCCAGCAATCATGTTTTTTTAAGCGTTTGTATTTACTGAAAGCTAAATACAGTGAATGTGGTGGATATCATTTTCAAAGCTTTATTTAGGAATGACAACCGTTCAATGCAAGACTTGAGGCTGGGTGTATTCTCATAATGAAGGAGCAGTTCCTGTCTCCATTTCCCTCGACGTTTCTCCTAGATTGCAGCACATTGTTTTGTAATTAGGTTTGAATAAAAAGAAGCTTGTGTTATTGCTCTACGTTGTCAATATTCACAAATAATATCCTTGGCATTCCAAAAAATTGACTGAGAGCTTGTTATTGTTCCTATATCTTGGACACGAAAAGTCAAAATGCTCTCTACTAGGCCCTTGGGACGGAACAAATAAGGCTCTACGAGGATCGCTGTCATTTCATCTGGACGGAACCCTGCTGGGCCTGCTACCGTTCCGTCTGGGCAGAACTCTACTGCGTCTCCTACTGTTACGTCTGGACTGAACTCTAGACACTCCGTTCCTTTTATGTTCTTTAAACTTCTCACATTCTGATTCCAAGCAGATCATAGTGTGTATGCTCTATGCGCATTTCAAAACTATAAACAAAACAAACAAATAACCACATTGGAAAAATCAGCATGTTAGATGGAAGTTTACCCCTTATGTTCAGATGCAGCCTCTTATTCGTGTAGGTATCCTCGCCAGATAGCACACTTATGTGGTGTGCTCGACAGATGGCCCAAAATCTGTAGAATGTGCTAAGCGACTAGCCTCAATTTCTCAGTGTTCATATATAATACACTTGTATAGGTCCTATGCAAAAATAGTCTAGCTTAGTGCGTCCCAATTTTTCTTGTTTATGTACATTCAGCTTTAGAGAAGTTTACGTTCTTAGCTCTGGTTGACCAGGCAGCTTCACGGAGCCGCAATCGTTCGACGCGTCGTGGCCAACGACGTCCAGAATGACGCCGGCCTTGCCGGACACTGAGCCGCCGCCTGTACCACTGGGCAGGAACGTTGCAAAGTGAGTTCTTTCTGATTCGCAGGTATACATAGATTGCACTGACTGGAATTAGGAGCTCACAGAGCGCTCTCTTGATATCAATGTGACTCCGTAAGGCCAGCGTTCCTGAACATTGACGGGCACATACAAGTTACACATCAAGGGTCAAGGGTCACTGCTACTCGTCCACTGCTCTGGTGGAAATCTACTGCCTTCCTCTTGGCCCACGACACCTTGTCAGTCCAGTAATGTCACCACCGGGCCGGTGACTTGGTGACTGGTCTGATGGCGTTCAGTTGAGCAGTCAGCTGTTTCCACAGCTTTTCTTTGCCGTCACGCGTTACTCCCCCCGTCAAATCACTCGCGACGCGTGTAATTTGCGGGTGGTCGCGCATAAATGAATATATGCTCTTGTTGAGCGGCAGAAGCTCGAGGCTGCAGCATTTTAGCTTGTTTCGCGCTTTCTTGGCTGTCGTCCATGGTGTTCTATTCGCCCGCGTTCGCTCATAGCAGACGAACAGTATGCTCGCAGTGGTTCCTATAAACACGTGTTTTTACTGCAATCCGCAGCCAGGAACACAATTTATAATTACCAACAGACTGATAATTAGCATCCATGCTGTTACCGATTTTTATTTCTCATTTACGATTTAAATCAAATTAAACCCTTAACTGCGGAGCGTAGGGGCAAATCGGAGCTACGCTGGGGAACTCGCCGCCGCCCGGGGGGGGGGAGGGAGGGAGGGGAGGGAGGGGGAGGGAGGGAGGGAGGGAGGGAGGGAGGAAGGGAGGGGTCGGAAATGTAAGAGGAGGAGTGGGAAACTCGCCGGGGCGGAGTCAAAAGAAGCTTCCCCCTCCCCCGTTACGTCGCATCGGAGAGATTCCCGCCGAAGGCGAGCTTAGCTCCCTGGTCTGGCCTGAACACTTGGCTCTCTGGCTATCCCTGCATCAATCAATATGCTCTTGCAACCAAATAGGAGAATGGCAGACAAGCATAGAGAGGAGAACATAATCTCAAAGCATAAATGTGAAACACGCTACAAGTAAAAGTGATTTGGTTACTTGCCAATGTTATCGAGGACAGCATGCGTCAGACGAGTGTTTGTCTGCCTCAGGTCCTCCACCCCCTCCTGCAGGTGCCGAACTGTCGCCTGGGCGTGCTCGAGCTCCATCTTAACTTGAGCACAGGTGAGGCACATGCTGGGCTCTCATGCCCTGCTCAACTTTAAGCGGAGAAACTTTATCGTCTCCTCGGCTTCCTCGAGCATTGCCTTAGGGACGACGTCAGGGTCCTCGTTGTCGCTCGAGGTCTCCAGCTTCCTCTTGCTGATGAGGCTCGTGAGTTGTCACTTCTTCGCGGCAGCCCTGCGTTGCTTTACAGTCTTGGCTGAGGGATCGGGTGTTGACATGGAAGCCTCAAACAAATAAAACACATGCAAAGTGGGAACAGAAACAAGTTAGCTAAATATTCCACAGATATCTGTGCTGATGTATAACTTCCATCAAAGGGAAGCATATGCAATGGCGGATATTCCGCACCAAATAAAAAGTAACAATGAGAAGCAATCCACATCTTGAAGGTATAGTGCCAGTAAATATAGATTGATCAAGCCATAATGGGACAGCATGACTATTTTTCAAGGCCTAATCTATGTACAGTATAAATTTGTTACAACAGACAGTCAGATATAACATACTGATTTGTGAAGTTCACTTGGTTTATGTAAACTACATACTCCTTTTGCAATGGAACGAAATATTGGTTAATGTCAAAGTTGCTTTGATTGTATGTTGTGTTCAAGACCCCAGAGCTTGTGGAGCCGACTCTCGTTCTGCACAACGCAAGGAAGCTGGGTTCGATTCCCACCCTTGCCTGTTCTCATCTGGATATGAATTGTATCGGCATACATTTGTGTGATCACTTGTTTGTGATAGATTTTAAAGACCCCAGCTACAGTCAAGCCCATTTGTGGCAGACTAACTTCCCGCTGACTAACCCTCATCAATGCAATTGTTATTAACTCAAGTATCAATATTTTTTTATCTTAAAGCTAGCAAACAGGAAAAAAATGGATACCCCTTCTGGGTTGACCGAACATTTAGGATTTATGTACTGAGGTTACTACTTAGCAAAACTTTAGACCAGTACCTTAAAAGAAAACAGTTGTACTTACTTATTGTCAACGGCCCCTCAAACATTCGTGGAATAACCATCCGCTTCCTCTGTGACATCTCTTCGAGGAGAGCTTTCTACGATTCTGCCAACGCAAAAGGAAAAACAGATAGCAACTGAAGAAGCTGACACATATTTTTCCCGAAATGCAAGTGCAAATTTTTATGCCCGGCTAAATAAGTTGAAGAGATCAGTGCCTGCACGAAGTGAGTGGAAGTTTCATTGATACATATCCCACTAAAGTGCAAATGCTCTCGTAGCTCTGATTTTAAAAACAGTGCAGAGGATAGCGTTGTCTGATATAACTCAAAACCTACTTAGTTCAAACATGTCTTTTACCCAAAATTCATTTCAACACTCGTAATTCATTGCTTTATAGCTTTAAGTGCCGCTGACGGCACGTCCCGTACCTTTTGGCTGCATAGTGCTGGAAGTAGCGAGCAACAAGAAACAAGACGCAAAAAATTGCAAATGTAAGTCAAGGCTTCGCCAAAAAAAAGAAAGCCACTTTCTTGATTGAGATACTAGAAAACAAAGTATAAAACATAGAGAGGACGAAACACAGACGAGTACATTCTTTCAACTCACAACAAAGTTTATTCCATGGGGTGCGAACACATGTTCCCCTGCGCAGACTTAGGGAAAGGGGGAAAGGGCAGAGGCAGAGGGGGAAGTAAGAGGAAGGAAGGGCGAGTGGGAGAGGCGGCTGGGTGCGTCGACCCGTTGGGGTCGGGCCGCTCACCGAGGTCGTCTAATCACCCCGGACAGCTCTTGGCTCAGATAATCTATCTCTATCAGAGAGGGCTAGCGAGGGGGAAGAGACATTGACTCCAGAGTTTTTTTTATCGCAAAAGATTCGATAACTTCCCTGCCAAATCTCTGAGGATGGCGCCCGAGCACGCGCGTTTTTTCGAACCTTAGCTCACATCCTCCGCATGTGCGGCGATATGCTGCAATCGGGTGCACCGTTTCCTCGCTGGGATTGGCGACCTCTTGGAAGTGCTCCCTCAGGCGGTCATTTAGGCACCGGCCCGTTTGCCCGATATATTCTCCCCCGCAATAGAAAGGAATGGAATAGATTCCCTCACTTCGGCAAGAGACGAAGTGCTTTTCATGTTTCTTGGGACAGGGATTTGGAGGAGAAGGATTATTGACCTGACGGCACATCTGCTTCAGTTTGAATTTGCACTTGAAGACGACTCCTACGTCGAAACGTGAGGCGAGCGCCTTGAGGCGATGTGAAGTGTTGTGCGTGTACGGAGTGACGGCGAATTGTTTTGGCGGGGTCGGGGTGTAGAGGGATGTGTGTTGGAGGAGGTAATTAGCCTCTTTAGAGTATTCGTCAGAAGGTCTTCTAGATAGCCGGCTTTCCGCAATCTATTTATTTGGAGAATAACGCTGTTTGTGGCTAGATGAGGGTAGGACCTAGATCGCACAGTCTTCAGGAGGGACTTAACCAGGCCTAGCTTGACTGTTTTTGAGTGGGCGCTGGTGAAAGGGAGAACTGGTTTTTCTGATCTTTGTTTGAATTCCCAGGACAACCCCCCGAATCGGAGACTAAGTTGTAGTTCTAAAAATTGAGGGGTACCCCTACTACCGGGTCCTCTCTTTTGAACTTGAGGCCAGCGGGGCTTGATGTGAAGGCTTTGAGAATGGTCTCAGGTTTGGTCTGTTGCTGGTGCAGCTCAAAATAATCATCTACGTACCTGAATCCCTGGCACCCGGGTACCGTCGACTCCAGTTTTGCCTTTATAGCCCGATCCACATACATTAGGAAGATTTCACTAAGAATGGGCGCCAGGCAAGACTTGATGCAGACGCCTGCCGTCTGGATGTAAATTTTTCCTTCATACTCAACGAGCGTTGAGCGGAGGTATTGGTCTAGCAGAGAAAGGAACCCTTTAACGGAGACTCCCGACGCGTTCTGGAACTTGCACATGCCGTGCTCATCTATGGCGTTGCTCACAGACCCAAGCAGGTAATTGACATCTAGATTATAATACATGTCTTCGATATCTAAAGAAAACAGACTGAGGGGGACAGGCGAATCATGGAGAGGGGTGAGGTGTGAGATCATGTCAGAGGAGTTGGTGAAGGGCCACCTCAGTGGCTCCGAGGCGAGAGCGCTGGCCTACGGATCCCCATGTGGCGGGTTCGAATCCCGGCCGACGTGCCCGCAATCTGACGGAGGCTTATTGCGGAGAAGGCGCCGTGTAACCGAGCTTTCGGTTGCACATCAAAAGATCCCCAGGTGGTCCAAATTAATCCTCAGTCCTTCGCTGGGGCGTGCCAGATGCCCGTCGTAGGTTTGGCACGTAAAACCCCCAAATTTGACTTCTTGGAGTTGGTGATGCGGAAAGGTTGAGGGAGATTAAGAGAGGTTAGGTGCTTGAGTAGGAAGGATGCCAGGCGCTTCTGCCAATAGCTGTTTTCTGATATGATGCTGCGGAGCGGAACATCGGGCTTGTGAGTTTTTGCGGAGAAAAAGACAGTCAGGTACTGTTTTGAGGGGGCAGCTATCGCGTTCCTCAAGGCTGGCAGGTCAAGGTTCGTGCACAGGTCTTTAACCTTGGATCTCAGAGACCCCGAAGGTCTTTTTTGAGCAGGATAAGGTTCTTATCTAGTTCAGCTTCCACCTGAATTCTGAAGAGGTCTTCTTCCATGATGACAAAAACGCCTGTTTTGTCATATTCCAAAAGTTTCAGTCGGGCGCCGCGCAGCTCCTCCACGACTGAAGGCACCAGAGACCCACCCGAGGAGGGCGGGGGAGGGTGGGCACACGCTGAGCAAACTGCTGAGCCTGCAAAGTGTTGACGATCCTGTTCTGGGATGGAGGCTGCAACCTGGTAGACAGACGCCAGCTGGTCGACTCTTGAACCGGGCAGGTCTGGGGCAAACTTAGGTCCATAGGAGAGAAGCCGCTTGGCTTCTTTCCTATGGACCTAAGTTGGTCCGGAGATAGCGGTGTGTGCCAGAGGTTCACAGGAGGTTCCAACTCGGCGGTGGGGTGCTTCTTGTTGGATGCTCGAAAATCCCTAAGAATCCTGACCCAGGCAGATTCCAGGAGGTCTGCAGCAGCCTTCCGGATAAACTGGTACGAGAGGTGGCAGGAGATTCGTGCCTTAAAGAGGGCCAACATCTCTCCCGGCAGCATCTTGTGCATCAGCTGGAGTTCCCGTGAGACCTCCTTTCTCGCGATCTGCATTATCCGGTAGCTTGAAGACCAATTGTGTGAGTGGAACCCAAGCACGGTATCCACAGAAGGGTGGGCCACGTTGTGCCGTAAGCACAGCCCGATGGAACGAAGTTGGAGACGCAGGAAGTTCATTTTAGAGATAAAACAGGAGGCTTGGAAGAACACACAGGGGTCAAACACTGGGGACCGGACGTTCGGACGGGGACAAAAGATGTAGCTCACACAATGAGATTCTATTCCTAACGAGCGTGTTGGTAAGATGTACTAGAAAACAAAGTATAAAACAGAAAGGACGAAACACAGACGAGTACATTCTTTCAACTCACAACAAAGTTTATTCCATGGGGTGCGAACGCATGTTCCTCTGCGCAGACTTAGGAAAGGGGGAAAGGGCAGAGGCAGAGGGGGGAAGTAAGGGGAAGGAAGGGCGGGTGGGAGAGGCGGCTGGGTGCGTCGACCCGTTGGGGTCGGGCCGCTCACCGAGGTTGTCTAATCACCCCGGAGAGCTCTTGGCTCAGATAATCTATCTCTCTGTAGAGAGGGCTAGCAAGGGGAAAGAGACATTGACTCCGGAGTTTTTTTATCGCAAAAGATTCGATAACTTCCCTGCCGAATCTCTGAGGATGGTGCCCGAGTGTGCGCAGGGGAATATGCGTCCAAGACTTCCCTAAGTTTGCGCAGGGGAACATGCGTTCGCACCCCATGGAATAAACTTTGTTGTGAGTTGAAAGAATGTACTCGTCGGTGTTTTGTCCTCTCTATGTTTTATAGTTTCTGTTTTCTAGTACATTCTACCAACACGCTCGTTAGGAATATACTTGATTGAGAGTTCCCAGAATTTTGGAAGTCCCGTAGCTCGCCTGTACCTTTTCTGTCATTTCTATCGTGAACAAGAACCAAGATTTTAGAAAACAAGTTGAACAGAAGAACATTCATACCAAGAAGTTTGAGTGCTAACGAGCAACTGAAATGGCCTTAGTAATCATGTTCAACACACACATGCACACAAAGCCATCCTAAAGTGGGCATTAAACACATGTGCGAAAACTATGTCAACAAAATACTAGCGAACGCAATTCAAAACAGAAATTAAGCTTATATTGAACATAAGTTAGATTTTTAACATGACATGCCTATAGCTCTCGTTATCGCCAAACCTTCTCCAAAACCTTTCACAAAACCTTTTCGAAATTGATTCTGAAACCCTTTCAAAATTTATTCCTAAACTCTTTCGAAACTGCTCTGAAATTGTAAGCACAATTTATCTCACGACAGGTATCGAACCTGCATCAGCGGGCTGAGAGGCGTGCGCACTACCGAGTGAGCTAGCCACGAATACAGTACAGCCCGCTTATAACGAACCCGGAAATAACGAAATAGCGGATATAGCGAAGGAATTTTGATTTCCCGTTCCCGTTTGTATACCTGCAATGTGATTTGAGTCCACTTTTAGCGAAAAATCTCGGAAGGCCTGTGCTGATATAACGAACAAAAATTCGCCGAAATTCTTCAGATTTAATGTAGAACGTACCACAAAATTTAAGCTGAGCTAAAATAAACAAAATACAAAAAGTAGCTACTGACCAACAGCGTGCGGACCGTGCGTCTTTACAGCGCATACCTCGGAGAAGTTCGCGCTGCTCGCCTCACCCCGCGCAGAAACGGGATGCTTCTCCACAAGACACGTGACGTGCGCAGCGTGGAAAAACCCGTTCGCTTATCGCGCTGCCGTGTCCGCGCGCCGCCGTGCGGCCACGCTCCTTTAACCCGCGTGGTTTTGGCAGTTGTTCACTCTCCTCCCGATCTCCGTTTGGATAGTGTTCCTCTGCTGCTTCTTCGTCGGCCCGCCGTCTTGTGACCCAGACTGCCTTCCTGATTACCCTTTGTCGGACCCTACGCCAACCGCACTCCCTCAGCAAAGACTGACTATGAACTCGGCTGAGCGCATCTAATCGCAACTGACCGGACCGCCCACGGATTTCCTTGATCATGTCAAGCACCGGCATTTCCACCCTGAAAAGGAAGGTTCTGACCCTAAAGGTGAAACGGGCGATTCTTGAGGAAGTTCGGCGCAATGTCAAAAGTCGGAGATCGCCCGCAAATACGAGATAGCGCCGTCGACGCTGTCGACAATCATCAAGAACGGGGACAAGATCGACGCAGCCCTAAACGACGATGCTGGCAGCGTAAACCGGAAGAAGCTCCGCAAGCCTTTGTACAGTGATGTGGAAGAGGCACTGTACAAGTGGTTTGTTGACGCCCGCGCAAAGGCAGTTCCTATAAGTGGTCAGATCCTTCTAGAAAAGGCTCGGAACTTGGGGTTTGTGTTGAAGCACGATAACTTCAAGCCTGGAAGCGGCTGGCTTCAACGCTTCAAGGATCGTCACAGCATCACTTGCAAACACATCGTCGGCGAGGCCGCGTCTGTTGACGACGCTTCGCTCCAGGCTTGGCTCGACAAGCACCTTGATCGGATCTTTGCCACTTACGCTGATCGCGACATCTACAATGCAGACGAAACTGGGCTTTTTTATCAACTTCTGCCTGCCAAGACACTGGCATCCAAGGATGACAAGTGCGTCGGAGCCAAGACTAGTAAGGAGCGCGTCACACTCCTAGTTTGCGCCAACATGGACGGCACTGACAAGCGAGAGCTGCTGCTGATTGGGAAGTCCAAAAACCACGGGGCTTCGCGACCATCATGTCACTTCCCGTGACGTACGTCCAGAACGGCAAAGCGTGGATGACGGGGGACCTCTTCCGCAAGTGGCTCACTGATTTTGACGCACACATGGCTTCGCAAAATCGGAAGGTGCTGCTGCTACTGGATAACTGCAGTGCCCACCACATCAACCCACTGCTCAGCGCCATGGAGGTGCTCTTTCTGCCTCCAAACACCACGGCCAAACTTCAGCCAATGGACCAGGGAGTCATAGCGAACCTGAAGGTGCACTACCGTCGCTGAGTTATCGAGCGTCTGCTTATTGACATTCGCACCGCGGTGCCACCCAAGGAACGCAAGATTACGTTGGCCAGAGCAGTGTTTATAGCCAGCGGAGCGTGGAGAGACGTGAAGCCCGAAACCATCGCCCACTGCTTCAAGAGTGGCGGCTTTTCCCGGACGAGGGTTTTGGAGGCTCCTGCTGCAAGCGACGAAGTGGTTGCCGACGCCAGAGTATCTGCTGTCAACGAGATCTGCGCACCGCTGGAGAAGATGTGGGAGAGCCTGGCACAGGACCAGCTGGTCCCGTCCGGCGTTAACCTCGTCGAGTTCGTTACGACGGAGGACGACATCGTCGCCACGGAGGAGATGACGGATGAAGACCTTGCGAACAGTTGCCTGGTTGAGGATGTGCGAGCCAATGAGAGCGACAGCGACAGCGACGACGACTGTCGTGTGAAACCGTCGGTGTCCACCGGAACGGCGATCGCGGCGGTTGATGTGCTCCGGTCATACTTCGTTGGTGCCGGGCTTGGACAGAACATTTTCGCGCAATTGGACACATTAGAAGCAGCAATTGTGAGCACGTCTGTGAATCGCGGTGTGCAGTCGTGCATCGACAGCTTCTTCGGTAAGCAGTAAACCCCTGCTTGAGCACGTCTGTGAATCGCGGTGTAGAGTGGTGTATCGACAGCTTCTTCGGTAAGCAGTAAACCCTTGCTTTATAACATTACTTTGTTGTTTTATTTTGTATCCAGATATAGCGAAAAACGGGTATAACGAACTGATTTCCGGTTCCCGATGTGTTCGTTATAAGCGGGCTATACTGTACTTGATGAAGGTTTCCCAATTCGAGTTAGCTGTGCATGACCATCATCTGCGAGTTTCCTGGTGTGCAGAGTTCTTTGCTAGTGTGGAAAGAGCTGTACACATAAGGTGATACCGGAGGCCATAGTACTACAAGGGTGGTACGTACGCTCCCTGCTCGTTACAGTGGTGCATGTTCTAGGATGCTATGAGCATCGCAATACGGGAGCCTGGAAAGATTAGCTTGTGTGGCTGGCAATTGCCAGCCACACAAGAATACTGTGAGCAGATGAGGCTTTTTGACACTACAAAGTCTTGTTTGTTATATTTAACGGTCACGGACTCTGTGGTTCTGTACCGACGGGGAAATGGTGCAACATACTGGAACCACATTAATTCTGTTTGGCAGCATAGTTTGCTTGTCGTAGTCTTCAGGCATCCATACAGTAAGTTACAGGTTAAGACTGCAGGGGAAAATGCCCCCTAAGGGATATATATCACTCTGCCAGTCAATCGCTTCTTTTACTTTCCGTGACATTACTGAAATCACGGCTTTACAATGGAAGTTCTTCAATATGGCAATGAACCAGGCAACCTCTTCTGCAGTGCACGACGCACGCTGGCATCTTGAAGTAATAAGTTCCAAAGTGCAGCTAGTATCTAACATTGTTTTGTTCATGGAGGTTATGGCTGGTGAGACCAAGCGACCGTCAAGAGCCGACGATCAAAGAAACTGCGTTGACTTTACATAACAAGATAAATAATTTAATGAAATGTTTCGTTTCTCATGAATGAAGGAGGAGTCGATGGCTCCTCTTTCATTCATGTGCTGCTCACCTTTTACTGTGTAAGTTAAATAAAAGTTGTGAGGTTAACATCATTTCCGCTTTGTGGTTGTTTCTGTTGGACATCATGCCACTGAGGATCAAATGGGTGCGTCGCGCCTCAGTGTGTGCTTAATAGCTTGATCAGATGAGTACGGTGGGCAGGCTGGACCTTCCAGAATCTCCCAAGACAAGCTCTGCGGGCACCGCCGGTGGCTTCTCTTCGTGTCTGTGCTGCTGGCCCCTGACTAACTCAAGTTACCTCGCAAAATACTGAAACTGACTGTGTTTTTTTGCAATAAATGTCTGTGGAGCAATGGAATGCCGCAGTCATCCTTATCAATGTGCTGCACTGCATCTGACGTTTCAGTGATGTCAATGCCGTGCTGCCTCACAGGAGTTCGTATGCATGTTTTTTAGATTCAGTATGTGGAAACTCTCTCCCAAAATTCCAGAGGTCCCGTTTTCCTGATTCCCACTGCCTCACATCATGTAGCCTCAAAGACGTAGAATGACCCCCAAATCATATCATAGGGGAGAGCTCACGCAGCTTGGTGCTGCTGCTAATAGCGGACATGAAGCAACAAAAGAGGGCAGCTGAAAGAGCTTGGCTCTTGCTACAAACGAACCGGACTATGGCAAGGAATATGGAGAGTCGGACCCCTCGGTGACACCGGGACTGGTTAAACCCTGCTGTTCGGGCACCCCCACCAACACAATGAGTAAAGGCCTGTTCACACTCTTGCGACCGAGTACGACCGAGAGAGACGAGATGTGTTACGACTTCTTAAATATTTTTAGGACGAGGGAACACACTATCATTGTGGCGCCATCTATGCGGTGACCCTGGAACTGCATTTCACAAGAGCAAAGGTTTTGCGGGATTTCCGAGGTCAAATGTGCGTAATACTCATAGAAAGGCTCGTTTATAATATTGACAAAAGTTTTTCGAGCCAAGAAAGGATAATGCGCGAGAGAAATAAAAGAATATGCCGGACTGCCGAGTTTATACTGCTACCCAATAGATGGCGCCAGTGTGTCCTCTGGTTGTAAGAAGTTTTAAGGAACCCAGGTTTAAGAGGTCGCAAGAGTGTGAACGGGCCTTAAAACATAAGCAGTTAAATCAGAGCTGGTATTCGTTAATTTGAAGACGTTGGCCGGGAAAAGGAATTCTATAAAAAAAAATTAAAATTCCTATTAAAGTGACACTACCAATGCACTTCCTATTAATCTTTGAAACATTGCATCTTTCTCAGCTCGTTGAGATTGGTCGCAATGACTGTCTCTTTGTACCAGACAACCACGATGAACGGAGTCGTGCCAGCATCTTGGCCCCCTTTCCACGACATTATCTCACTCAATCAGAGGCCAGCTTCCCTCCTCCAATTAAAGCCATTTGTTAATGTCACGGAGAACAAGTCACTATTTTATCAAAGCAAGTGCAACATGCCTGTGGGCAGAGCAGATATTGTGTTCTTAACTTGCCCAACTCTATCTGACATTGTTTATTTGGTTATTTGTATAAGCAGTGACAGCACAATGCTGCGCAGTAGATTTCTTTGTCAAATATGATGTGGCATGAAATAAGGCACTGAATTACCTAGAAAGTGCTTAAAGGCGGACGACCAAACTCGAGATTCTGCAACGCTTCCCTCTTCTCCAAGTCTTCGAGCGAGGGGAAGCAAAAGGCTAGAAGGAGGGAGAGGGGGAAGGCGAAGTGCAAACTGGTCGTCGGTGTTTAACATTGCTAAAACAAGTTGTGTCTTCATTCGCCATGCACTGAACCGGTCGTTTCGAAGAGTCCGTCTACGGAATCACATATTTCAAGGGAAGAAATAAACACAACACTGTTCCGAGAGGTGGCCTTTTTTTTCTGCCTTGATCTAAGGAGAAATGTGCATACCTCTTCGAAGTCTGAAGCAAGGCTGTCCAAGTCCGCCCGAAACTTTATAACACTTGGGGCGATGGCCAGCAGATAATTGACAACCCGCTCCTTCATAATATGGAAGCCGCCCTCGCTGAGATTGAAGCGACCTGCGACATCTCGGATGCAGCACTTGTTTTCTGCGAACCTGGAGCAAAGAACTTTCTTGCTGGTAAAAAAAACCCATATTCTTCCACAATATTTCGTATATTTTTCTGAGTAGTGAGTTGTTAGCCTCTGGGGGGCACATTCAGTTCCATCTATTTGGGAACTTTGTGTAGAATTCTTTGAACCAACTGCCTTTTTTTTTTCTATGAAAAACGTGGTAGCGGAGCAAAAGCTGCAACAGGTACAGCATCACGAGGCCCCAGCTTTTGCACAGAAGCATACAGAAATCAATGGCCGATAAAAAATTTGTAGCCACCCGCAGTATTTTTGTTTACAGGAATATTTCGATAACGAAAAAGCAGAGCAGGAAAACAAGTGGGCGCTGATTGATGGAAGGCAGGAAGAGTGCCAGTCTACTTTTCATAGGATATATTATCCTATTGAAAGTAGACTGCCACTGTTCCCGCATCCTATGAAAAGTAGACTGGCACTGCTCCTGCCTTCCCCCTGCGCCCCCTTGTTTCCCTGCTCTGCTTTTTCACAACAGCCGATAGGACTCCCCTATCCTTTCTCTGCCTCTCCCGTTACCAGGGACAGCTTGCTCGAACAAGCGTCTCAACTGAGACTGCGTGAAAGAAAGCCTGTCAAGCCTGGGGCTCGCGAGTGCTTGAGTCTGGACTCAGCATTCCGCTCAGCTCGTGCACTAGCCTTGGCTGTGCTTTCTTTCACCTAGTCTCAGCTGAGACTTGTTCGAGCAAGCCGGCCCAAGTTTTGCTTCTTGCGGTTGAAAAAACGCTATGTTGTCAAATAAAATGGTGGCCTGTGAAAGGCACACTGTTGCAGTTATTACGCAAAAAGAGAAATGTTGTCAGTACCACAGAAATGACAGGATGTGCTCCTCGGCCGTCTTTTGCGGAATTCCTCCTCTGGAGAACGAGTCCGGGTAGAACGACGACTCCTCGAAACCTGATATCAGGTCGTAGCACGCAGACCGTGACAGCCTGAAGTTCCTCCAGAACTGCAGAAAGCATTCGACAGAGAATCAAATGAGACGCCTCCCAGAATTCCTACAAAGTACGTACCTCCTCGTCCGAGTATTTGTGGACGACGTCCTCGATGTATCTGACGACCTTTGGTCGTTTTGTTGGTGGCGGAAATAACTTCTTCAACATGTAGGCGCACGTGCGGGCTTCACTTCGTCGTCACTGCTGGAGGCGTAGCTGGAGCAGCCGTCTCGAGGAAAGAAGTGAGCCCAGCCAAGATCCCCTCCTCCCGAGTCTCCAGAGCCGCCATATTTGCCGAGACGAGGAAGACGAGCGAGGGAAAGAGGGGGCTGAAGGAGGCGGAGAGCGTTAACTCAAGGCCGCACCGGCACGCAGTGTGCAAAGCTGCACGGTCTCCTTTCGACGGTGCAGCTGGTGCAGCAACGCGCCGGTGTCATGCGCCGCACGGCGTCCCAAATGAACGTAGTGCAGCCGCACCGGACACGGCCATCTGAACGCGACGCGTCCGTTGGTGCAGCGCGGCGCGGTGTGGTGCGCCCCAATTGAATGTGACATATGTCGACAAGATACTAGCGTACGCAATTCAAAAACAAAAATTAAACGTACGTTGAACGTTTGATTTTTAAGCATGAAGTGCTTATAGCTCTCGTTATTGCCAAACCTCCGAAACCGTTGACAAAACCTTTTAAAAATTGATTCCAAACCCCTTTCAAAATTTATCTTGAAACTCTTTAAAACTGTTGAAATTGTGTGTTTACTAGGGATGTTGCGAACCTGGCCAGGTTTGAGTTCGTCCAAGTTCTACTTTTTCCAACTTTCAACGTGATGTTAGACAAAGGTTCGACTGAATTTCGACTTTTGTGCACTTGCGCAAAAACTAAAACAACAGTTGACATCACCTGGTGGGGGCAACGTGCAATATTTGTGTGGTGTATTGGCATCACTGGTTCACATTACTAGCGAACAAAAGTATTTGAAGCACATATTTTCGCTTTTATATGGTGTAAAAATTTGTAATTACCATTTGATAAACGAAAAAATAAACTACTTAATTTGTTTCCCAATATTGAAAATATTCATGTAAAAGCCTGGCAACGCTGTTCATAGGTCGAACTGTTTTTGAACTTTAGTGTAAGTTCGAAGGTTCGGCGCACCAGTCGAACCTTGAGGTTCATTGTCAAAATCGAGGTTCGAGAAAGGTTTGCAACACCCCTAGCGTTCACCGACTTCAAAGTGAAAACAATTTATCCCCCGGTGGGTATCGAACCTGCGTCACCGGGCTGAGGGGCGTGTGCACTACCGAGTGAGCTCTGCCAGAAATACTTCATGAAGGTTTTCAAATGCGGGTTAGCTGTGCGTGACCATGACCTGCGAGTTTCCTGGTGTGCTGAGTTCTTTGCTAATGTGGAAAGAGCTGTACACACCAATGATATTGGAGGCTGTAGCGCTACGAGGGTGGTATGTACGCTCTCTGCTTGTTACAGTGGTGCATGTTCAGGGATACTATGAACTTCGTAATACCGGAGCCTGAAAAAAAAAGACGATGAATGAGGGCTTGATACATTCCGATGCAATGACTGGTGCAGTGGTGGAGCTGCTGCGCCAAAGTGCGCCAGAATGAACAACCTGCTCGAACGACTGTATTTGAGCACAATTCGCACCATTTCTGCGCCAAAAGGAAGCTGTTCTCGAAAAGGAAAGTGAAAGTGTCGGCACGTGTCATTGTTGACGATGCCACTGAAAATGAGTAAAGTACAGTTAATGTTTTTTCAGATGCCTAAGTACTATGTGCAAAGAGTACGTTTGCACGAGTATTCAAATTTTCATATAGTTGTTACAAATAATACGCTATTTGATAATCACTGGGATACACTGGAATAGATAAAAATGAGTAATGGTATTGAAACACAGAGGATTAAGAGGAGCCTAGCGACAAGGCAATGCGATCTCAAGGCAGAGCGGCCAGGCGAGGGACTCTGTCCCACAATTCTTCGCGCTTGCGGCCCGTGGCGCTTGGGGAATTTCGCAAAAGGTCTATTGCTATGAAGAGGTGCTTACATTGTGATATGAAGGTTCATGGAAAAAAGAGTGGTTTGCATTTTGTGATGGGTAGAATGACTTTTGACATATTTTCAAAGTTGGCACATGAAACAGATGGGAAGGCAGGTATATACGGCAGACTTACCTAGATGTTCCATTCACACTCAGTAATGCGCTATACCAAGGCAAAAACTTGTGGTAGGGTTGCCTTGCTGCATGCCCATCTGGGAGGAACAACACGAAGCCGGGATTTCCATAACGAGAAACTACATTTATTAGAGTAACAGGAATGGGTTGTTAGTATCAACGTAAAACATTGCCGGAGCGTTCGGACTGCACGCCTCCGTGGCCACGGTCCATCTCCCCCTTTCCGTAGGCGTGTCCTCCTCTTTTATACACTTGCGTGCCTGTCCTTCGTGCGCTGTTTGCGCGCCCCGGACGTTCTTTGCTCCGGGCGGTCAGCAGCGGCCTCTGATGGTGGTGGCCGACCCTCGCTCCCACAAACTTTATTGCTAACTAACTGCCACATTTCCTTCTTTTCTCTTCCTTCCACGGTCTTGGTTTTGTGCCAGAAAATGCCCTAAATAGCGGCCAAAAAAATGAAAGGCGGGCATAATTGTGTCAAAGCCTAAGGAATGGCATTAAAAAGCATGTTATAAAATAAAAAAGACGATATAATAGTTTGAATGGTAACGAGTAACTTTTATTAGATTCAAAAAGTAAACAGAACGGAGTGGTTAGTAAATTTCACAGCACACAAAATACATAAAGAAAAGGTAAAACCGTACTGCCATGTCCTCAGCTCGTGCACAATTCCCCAGTATTTCACGGCTTTGGTTTGAATGAGGGACACCTCCATCTCAGCATCAGCCAAGACTTTGTTTTTCGAGCTCACGCTTCCTCAAAGCGGCGGCGACACGTTTCCTTTCCTGTTGATTCCTCAATGCGCCGGCTCTTTCTTTTCTTGTCCTCTCCAGCTCTTCCTTCCACCGCGCATTCACCCCACGCATCATTTGAAGCATCCTCTTGGTCAGCTGCACACTGGCAACTCCTCCAGCCGACGAAACAGCGTCGTAGACGATTTGCTGCGCAACCAGAGATTGTTTTTTCTGGTTTTCGACAAGACAGTCCTTGTTGATGGAAAATCCCCGCTCAACAGACGCATTTCCGTGCGAAAAAGAGAGAATCATCTTGGCAAAAGTGAATGGGTCCTTGCCACAGACGCCTGCCCAAAGGGCGTCCAGCCGATGCGTGCTTCTGTCAAAACTTTTCAGTGCTGCCTGCGTAGAGGCTAAAGAGCACACATCCTTGTATGACTGCAAAGCACGATCTGCTTCTGCTCTGGTCATCCACTGATGTTCTGTTAAAACTTCGAGTGCATCACTTAAACACCTTTTTCCAAGCTCGGGAATCAGCCTGCACGCTGGTTCCAGACACGACAATCCCTTGTCAGTTTAAACTTCAATGGCGACCTTTCCGCAATCTTTTTGGCGCAGTTTTTCAGGAAAGTGGCGCAGTCTCTTCTGAATGCAAGGATAGTCAAATCTGACAGTTTCGGGGCCTTTCGGAGTGCATTCCTCGTCGCAAAGCCAAGATCAATCTTGGGTGTTGCAAGAACGTTTGCTGGTTGGTTCACGTCTGGCTTTATCAAGCGGCGGCCGTTGAACCGGTCGAAGAGGTCACTTGCAAGCCGTACGAATCGCTTCAGACGGCGCCATCAGCGATGGCACCAGCCTGGGAAACTGTCCACTTTCGACTCACTCTGTTATTCGAGCCAGTATTACCTTGCTTCCTTTATAAATTACAGCTAATTTTTCCTGATAGAAGCACAAATTCCCTGAGGTTTTCCAGACTATTCAAAATCAATGAGAATTCCCGGTTTTCCCGGTTGGTAGACACCGTGCTTCCTAGAGAAGTTAATACTTTTCTTGTCCAATATAAATAGAAGCTTTTTGATACCATTCATACTCAACTAAATGCCAAATAGTTTGAATGCACATACCTGCTGCGATTATGCAGGGAGAAAGCGGAGTGTCCGGGCACCTTTCTATCTCCTCTGAACTCAAGTGGGCCTGGAAAGAGACAGAATGAATGCGATATAAATGTTGCACCTAAGGTGACCACCCGTCCCGCGACTCGAGGGACTGTCTTGCATTGAGGGCTTGTGTCCCGCGTCCCGTGAGAAATTTCAGTCTTCAAAATGTCCCGCATTTCACACTGTTGTAAAATTCACTCTGCAATTCATGGTGCTGCCGAACAACCGGGCACTGTCACGATCCTTCGAGAACGTGGACGAAGGGAGCCGAAGCACCCGCCGAGAAGAGACGTCTCGCAGTCTGGTTGTGAGGGTGGACGATGACTGACCGAGGCAACATGCGCTCCGCGGTGTTGAATTGGATTTGGATTGGATTGGATTGTGGTGGCTCTTCCCTTTGTATCGGGTGAGCAGAGATCGAGCTCCGCTCTAGCCGTATTTCACTCTTAGCTTTCTCTACTTTTCCGCCACCAGTCCTCGAGTCTTCATTTTGTGCCCTCGAGGGCCTCGGCTCTTTTGCTACCCGTCTGTCCCTCCCCTCCTCGGTCTCCACGGCAACCGTGAATCCCTGGGCCTCAGGGACCGAGTCCGTTACCGGTTGCGGGGTCAGCCCACGGCAGGTGGTCACAATGTGATCTATTGTTTCGGTGTCAGTCCCACAGATGGTACAGAGGGTCTCCACCTCTTCAGTAAACTTTGCTTTCCAAGTTTTTGTTCCGAGAGTTCCTGCCCAAGCGTGAAACAATAGACCACTTCCTTTTGTAGTTATCATAGAATTCCTCCTTCTTGATGATGTCTTTGTGAGAGCTGTACGTCCGCGGGGATGATTTTCGGGACATCCCGTCCCTCCAGCGTCGTTGCTCTTCCTCCTGTACAAGCGTCCTCAACGTCTTGTCATCGGGCCCTGTGTTTTCCTCCCTCTCCTTGCCCGGCTCCCCTACTGTTTGGGTCGGTATATGATGGCGGTACAAGAGCGTCCTGGTTCTCTTTCTCCATTTGGTATTCCGGTCCTTCTAGATCATGTATTCCCACACCTTGTGGGCCCATCTGGCGTGGTCCATTCGGGCCAGGCGTCTCTCATATCCTGTCTTGGCCACCGTCTCCCTGGCCTCAAAGCCCGACCAGCCCAGGTCTCCCTGGACTGCTTCATTGAGGCTGTTCGACGAGGCCCCGAGGGCCATCCTACCAGCTTCGCGCTGTCTTGTCTCAATAAAGTTGCGAGTGGTGGATGATAGGCAGGTCACCCCATTCCCGAATGGGATTCCCGGAACCACCACCATCTTCCACAGGCCCCTCATGACCTCAAACCTGTTGAAGGCCCAGAGAGCTTTTCTTCCGAGGATCCATTTCCCTCTCGGAGCCCGCTGCAGTTGTCCCTCGTACAGTCCCAGATAGTTTGGCTCCTTCTGTATTTGAATTCCGAGATATTTATATTTTTCAACCCAGTGGATTTCCTGCCCTTATATTGTAAATTTCGACCCTGTATATACGTCTATAGTGCCCCATCCAATCACTGAACATTTTTCCGGGTTGAATTGGAGCCCGAGTTCTAACCCCGCTTTTCCACAGGTGTCCAAAAGGTCCTGAAGGTCCTGTGGGGTGTCGGCCAGGAGCAAGATGTCATCTGCATAGAGGAGACCTGGCACACATTGTTTAATCTGTTGTCCCATCTTTGTGTATGTCAGGTTAAAACCTTTGTTGCTTTGTTGCAGACCCTGCTCCATTCCACTGATATAAAGCGTAAACAGCAGTGGTGACAAAGGGCAGCCCTGTCGCAGTCCCCTTCCAATCTCTACCTCCTTTGATGTATTTTGGTCCCATTCGATGATTACCCTGGATTCTTTGTATATTTCTCGCAGGAGTTCTATCGCCTCCTGCTCTAGACCAAGTTCTGCCAATTTCTTCCACAGCCGTTCATGTTCCACTGAGTCGTAAGCTTTGGAGATATCGAGGAAGCCCGCAAACAGGGCTCTCTTCTCCAGGATGGCAATTTCTATACTCTGCCCCAGTACAAAGATGTTATCTTTCAACCTTCGTCCCTCCCTGAAGCCATTCTGGAGTTCTCCCAAAGCGTAGTTGTTCTCCGCCCAATGTTGCATCCTTCGCTTAATGATCTTCATAAAAACTCTGTACCCTACTGGTGTGACGTTGATTGGACGGTAATTCTTCAGTGTCGTTTTTTCTCCTGACCCTTTGTAAATTAGTTTCATTTTACCAATTTTCCATTCCTCTGGGATCGTCTTTGTCTGCATTATTTCATTGAAGCTTTGTCTGAGGTGTTCTCTTCTTCTTTCTTCTAGTTTTTTGAGCACTGTCATTGGCACCTCGTCCAGCCCTGCTGCCGTCTGTCCACTCGACCTCTTCAGTGCCCTCGTCAGCTCTCCTCGCGTCACCGTGCCCGTTATCCCTTCCCCTCCCGCAAGTGGCTTCCCTCCAGCCTGTCAGGTTGCCCTCTTGCTGCCTTTTCCGTCGAGGTGTTGGTATCAAACTCATCTGCCCTCTCCTTCTGAAAGGTCCTCCTGGTGTAGTTTTTTAATAACGGGTAGGCAGCCTTTTCCTTCCAACAGTTCCTGTCTGTTTTCTTCTTTTAGCCGTTGTCTGATTCTTGTGGGTTGGTCTATTTTTTTATATACCTCCAGTATTTCCTTGGGGCATTCTTGCCACTGGCTTTCAGTTCATTCATGAAAGCTTTGTCTACCTCCATGATCTTTCTCTGGAGTACAATGGATGTCTGTGTTTTCTGTTTTTGATATTCTTCCCAGGCTCTCTTTTCATCTTGAGGAGAACCCTGTTTTACCATCAGGCAGTAATGTTTCCCTTTCAGTTTTCTTGCTCGTACCGCCTCATCGGCCTCCTTATCCCACCATCTTTTCCTGGTGTATCGTCGAAGTCTTGCTCTGCCCCTTCTTGGAGGTTTTTCTAGTTCCCTTTTGATGGTCCCAAGTAGCTCGCTATAGCTGTCTTCGTCCTCTATAGGGATTTGTTCTAACTTTTCCACCAAAGCCTCAACTTTCGGGTCTGACAATTTTTTTGTGTAGTTCCATGTTTGTTTTTCCTTTCTTTCATGCCCTCCAAATGTGATCATTATCATATTATGGTCGCTACCAATACTTCGCAGTCTCTCTACGCAGTGGCTTACCAACTTGTTTTTGAGTGGGGGAGCAAACCAACCCCCCCCCCCCGGGTAGCATATTTTTACTATTTTACTAGTGATGGGCCGATCTTTTTGCCGAATCGAAAATTCGGCGCCGAACCTTGGGATTCGACGGAGCCGAACTTTTGCCGAACTTTTCTAAAGATTCGGCAATAATACTGTTACCAGATTTAACGTTGATATTTAGTTTTTTCTCACGAAAAAAGGTTTATGTTTGTTTCTTAACTTAAATACAACATGTAGTGCCTATTGACACGGTTATTACTAAATAAGGTGATATTCTGCAAGATAATTGTATCGGTGTCGCTTTTACGAGTTAGCTTGCAATTTTAGTGTCTGCTTCCAGAAAGTGGCGTGACAACGAGGTTGGGTAGTAGATTTGAAAGAGACATCTGGTCCAAAAATGTTTCACTGTGCAAGAATGCTTGCAACAGTTGGTGTTTCTCAGCAAGGGTTTTAGCAACTGCCTTGCATTCTTTGAGGATCGCACACAATTTCTGAAAAAGGAGTGCTTACTCTCATATCTAAGGGTCCACACATTTATCAATAGCCCAAAGTGAATCTGCATGCTTGCATAGTGAGGCATGTAGTGGTGCTTCGGCTTCAAAGGTTCCAAAGGAAACAGTTCCCATCTGTCCTCCAAGTACTCCTGAATAATAATACTAAAGTACGCTGATTCCCCTTTTGTGATGACAGGTGCAGACACAAGATTTACTATTTTCCTCAAATTCAAATACAGTCTTCACACTGGATCGTTGATGTTTTGAATCTTCAGTAGTGTTGACGAGTGGGCTAGTTGGTCATTCATACTACGGAAACAAACAGCGCAGGGACAAGGACAGAGTAGAAGGCGGTAGACAACTCGGTAGACAACGCAGCGCTGTGTTTGTCTACCGCCTTCTACTCTGTCCTTGTCCCTGCGCTGTTTGTTTTCCGCTAATTTTGAATCTTATGGCCAATCCTTGCAGGCAGTAGACAAAACAACACCCATGTTCTTACAGCTTCGCCCCTAACTTATTGTTGTGTGCGTTCACTTCACAGGGCTTACTGTGCACATCTGCTAGTTCGTATTTGAAATTCAATATACGGTAGTGAGGTACTCAAAAGTAAGCCAGCGTTTGTTTTCGGCAAAGTACTTTAGAAACAGCAACATGTCATAAGAAACTATGCCTTCAAAAAGATTGTGACCAATGCAGGGTGGAAAGCCTGGGTTACAAACATTGAAGTGCTCTAGCTTATGAAAAACGCAGCACATTTTACACCTCTGAATGGCAACCCACTGTTCTCAGCCTGACAAACAGCCTAATTATAGTTAGCTGGTGTTCTTTCTCACCAGTCAAGTAAGGCTTGTCTTGAAATTCCAGACGCGTGATGAGGCAGTAGTGGCAGAAGTACTTAGACAAGCTAAAGTTTTCTTGAAAACCGCCAATGAAGTGCGATCCCACATTGTCACCCAGTATTGCTATTACTGTTCCTTTGACACGACTGTCACCAAGGCGAATTCCATCCTTTTCAAGCGCTACTAGATCATTGAGTGGCAATTCAAAAATGTTCTCCGGACCAAACTGTTTGAGATTGGATTCCAGACATAGAAGCGCTAACTGAATGGGATCCCTGCTTTATTGATGTTGAATCCTGAAGTTGGCGAGGGTATAGTACACCCCTACAAGCTTGTGTTTTTTTCGAGCAGAGCCAAGTGGGTTGGCCACCTTGAAGGCATCCTGGTATAGAAGATTTGAAGGGCATTTTCAGAGGAGAGAAATGTGTTGCTCTTGCAAATTAGGCCATCAGTTATATCCGCCAGCTTCCTCCAACTCCTGGATGCTGTGGGCCATACAAACATTGTGCTACGTCTTTGCCGGTCAAAAGCTTTGGTGAGGTCTCCAAGATCGGAATGTATTGAAAACTTCTCTCCCTCCAATATTTGTCATGACCAAGCCTGATGTTTTTAGGTGCAACATATGCAAGTTTTTCTTTAAGTATGCTTTTCACTTAGTATACTCAGTGCTGATTAATGAACACGGTGCCTTGGAGACAATCTCTGTGTCAACATCGCTCGCAATTTCTAACGCATCACTCCTGGCTATTTTCTCTTCCAACTGTTTGTGGAACTTTAACAAGGTGAATTGCCTATTTATATTGTAAACATGGAAGATGCTCTCAGCTATTACTTGTTTGTGCTTCCAGCGATGTTGTCGGTGAATGATTTGCTGATTCGGAGCTGCTTCTTTTGACCTGCTTTTCTTTAGTCTGATATTATCTCAAAACGTCTGACGTTTTGAGATAATATCAGCATTTTGACAAGACGTCAGCGTTAGACCTCGCGGTTTTCGGGAGACTTGCTCTTGCCCTGTGGTTTTTTCTTTTACAGTAATCCTTTCTGGTTGAAATCAGGTGATCAGAGGTTTTCGCGGAGGGAATTTCCCAGGCTTTCGCTTTTGCCACTTTTGGGCGTAAGGGATTTTGGGCCTCTTTATGAAATAACTATTTTGCCAAGAAACGCTCCTGGGCTATCTTTTAAGGCGGGTGTTCTCCCGGAACTCTACGGTACTCAGTACGAGTTTTTCACGTTAGGTCAGAGCTCAAACAGCAAAAAATTGGGTCGTATATATGTTTATACAGCAAGCTGCGCTCATCGCGGAATGATGGTCACCGCAAAATTAGCATCATGGGAGGAACAACTTTGAAATAAGTGAAAAACGGTTGAGCTAAATGTGGTTTTTCGACCCTATGTTGGCGACATAAACTTGTCGGATACCTGGAATCCAAATCTAGATCCAGCATGGGACGCTATTTGCATTTGCACTAAGGGGATTGTTCATTGTACATCTTCTGTTTCTCTCTCAGTTGATGCGGTAATTTTTCGGTGCTCAACAGGCACAACAGTTTTTAGTTTGAATGCACTGGCTTCTGTAGCGTGAGATATGTATTTTGGAACTTTTATTGACTTCCATTCCTGTCGGCGTTCCAACGGAACCGACGGCAAGGCAACGGGCTGCCAGTGCCAAGAGAAGAGCAATCTATGTGGCCAAAAAGGTGACCTGTGACTGCTAGATGGTTCGATGTGAACGGATCAACAATTCGCTGGACCTGATCTTTGACAGCGGCGTATCATTCGATGGTTTTAGCAAAGTTTTTGATAATCCGTAATGCTTGTCAATTTGTGTTATTTTGCAATAAATCAGTTGAGAGTTAGCGTTCTGTTTGTACACTTCATCTTCTTGTCTTCTGTTCTTTTTGGCGCTGTTTTACTTTTCGTTAATCATGTACCACCAGCTCGCCCTACTTTCCGCCATAGAACAGTAAAGGCTACGCTCTACCACCAGAAAGGAGGACCAAATAACGCTAATTCTCCACTGGCCCGTGTTCGAATTCCAGTCCCTCCACGTTTTCGACACTGTTAGCAAAAATAACATGCCCAGGCATGTAAACCGTTGTCCCATAGCAGACACGTCAAGACGTGTTCGCTTTACACGTGGTATCTGTGTTATTCATCTACACATGAGGTGCCGTGTAAGCTTTAACACGATACACTATGTCTGCCTTCTGCGAAACATTGCTGAGCGTGTTCCTCGTAAAACATGGCGGCCATCAGCTGAGAACAGGCGAGAAATGAGCCCAGCGAGCCGCGCGCCTTTCCGCCGAAGTGAGAGCAGTTATAGCACACAGGACACGCTTGCTCTCCTCCGATGTCTTTTATGCACTGATCTCTACTATAGGGGGCTGGAAGCGCTCGCCGCTCTCCAAGCCGAGTGCACGTGGCGTGAAGCCACCGGAAGTGACCGGATGTTCGACGGCTTGTCTTGGAAGTCGGGCGTCTGCTGTATTTCTCAGTGCGTGTAGCCGCTGTTTTCTCGCATTTTCAATGTAATGTAGTACCGTAAGATCACGATAATCCCGTACTTGAACATAAACATGTGAACTGCATTAACTTAAGTCTAAATATATTCAAGAAAGCAGGGCACACAGATCAAAAAAGACATTGGGGTACCATTTTGCTGTTAGCAATGGGAGTGAATTGTGCCGATGTTTTGTGACCTTCAACAGCACTTGAAGTAACACAGAAACCATTTTAACATGGAGACATCAAAGTTTTTAGTCTACATAAGTTTCATGCCGCAAAACCACAAACTTGTGTAACTTTGTGACATCATAATCCTAGGCCGAGTTTAAAAAGCGGAACTTACCACAAAAGAATATTTCTCCTTTATATAAAATTGTTTCTTCCTTAAAATTTGGAACTGGTCATTTATGGCTGAATCAAGCAGAATATATCAGCTATATTCGCAACTCCGTTATTAGTCAACTTGATGAAACCTGTACAACTTTTTTAAATTTTAAGTGTGAATGTTTATTTAGGAATTAAAATTATTTCCTTGCCGACGATTAAGCATTTTCTACATATTAAGCCGTAATATAGGGCCTATCGAAAGCCATAAATGTGACTCTAGCCCTGAAGCTCCTGCTGAATTAATTTTTTGTGTTAGCTGTTTTTTCGTTAACACCGCCACTCGGTTACTCAAATATTGATCTATTATACGTTACCTAAAGATAAATTGGTCGCTGCAGCTGCGTGGTATACCTTCCCCTGGTTGGATTTTCATCGGGGACGCAAATCTTCACCAACTAGTTTGACTGCTACTGCTCAGAAATAGCTCAAAAAGTGAAGAAACCAGACCATCTCGTGGCAGCGTTAAGTTTGGGGCGCACCGTACGTTGTGGAAGATGTCGGCTTCTTGAAACCGCCAGGACTTTTCCGGTTTAAAAGTGCCGAGTGGCATGTCTCTGCAATGGTATTCATGTCTCTGCAATGGTAGCCATGTCGGCAAACAAATCCTGCAATGTAGCCGACAAGTTTTACAATGTAGGGAGACAGCTGAGGAAGACTTTGAGTTTGTCTCCCAGCTTGCTTTTTTCACGAATGTCAGCGCCTCGCAAGAGGTCTTCAGAGCCATTCCGCTTCGCTGTGGACAGATTCAGTTCATAGCGAGCACAAATCCACTGCTCACATACAAAATCCAAGATTCATCCGGTGATGCACAGTTTCCTCAACCCCTTTCCACTTCGTTGTGAACGACCAGTCAGTCGCCTGTAGGCTGCCACAAACTGCGAGACTGTGGGGTCGTTGTTCCAGCCTCCTCTGGAGCACAGAGCTCCAAAGAACAGCTTAATATGGTCCTGCGGAAGCTTATAGGTGAGGAGATAACGCAGGGGCATAGCTTCACCAAGGAGGGGGAAGATGCAAGACGTGTCGTGCTTTCTATGGTCGAAAGGAAACCAAGAAAAGGAGTTTTTCTTTGTATCTCACACATGGGTTTTCCAGCTGCATCAGTGAGCCCCTTAATAAAGTCCTTGGCTCTCTAAAAAAAAAGACATCCAAGTGCCTCTAGTTCCTGGCCGGAGTAGTGCCTTGAAGCCTCTAGCGACTGGGTTGCGCGAGGTCAAGTAATCAAACAGGCGGTCAAACAGCATAATGAACTTTACTTGGGAATTTTTGAACTGCGGAAGCTTGAGATCTTCACGGCAGAAATCAATGGCATCCGTGACGCAAGAGCTTATTGTCTGTGCAGCAATATTGACCTTCATCTTTTGTTTCTGCCAGTCAGCGTGTGCAGCATGTAGCTTCATTAAAGCATACAAGCCTTTCTCTTGAAGGTCATGTAGTCACACAATATAGTGCCACTGAACTAGTGACCCAAGGGCATCCCTAAGCCACTTGGGGGAAGCAAGAGCATTTCGCACCAACTCATGTGGCATGCATCAAGAAAGTGATATACCTTCTCTTGGGTAACAGGGTGAGGGAAGGACGTCACCATGACAGACCCATCTTCAAATGAGGCCCCCAAATACTTAAACATCGAAAAATTGCAACAAAGGCCATCACATGTCAGTGATGTAACATGTACCCCTGCATCATGCAGTTTGGTCAAACACAAGTTCACGAGATTAGTGCATTCTTCTTCAGAAAGCCCACTAATCAGGAAGTAGCCGCAGGGTATCTTCCAATGTGAGTCTAGTGACACAAGCATGAAGACGATAGCTTCAGATGCAACATCACTGCTGTCATCATCCATCTCATTTCCTATGTCTACATATAGCTCCTGAACTTCTTCCGTCCCACTCTAGATGCTTTCTTATAGCCATTTCATCTACAACAAGGTTACACAGAAGCTCTCTGTCCTTGAGCTTCGCTTCACTTGCCTTGGCCCGGATGGCATTCATGGCGTTACCTGTAAAACCTGGTTCTCCATGCACAGAGCTGTACCACTTCGTTATGGTTGAAGGGTGCGGCAAAGAACAACCAGAAGTCTCCCTACATAGTTGGAGGCTCTACTTGAATAAAACGGTAGCGTGACTGCAAACATTCGCAAGATGGGCGAATACTTTTCCCGGCTCAGTTTGACGGACTTGTCACTTCCATTTCTGTTTTAGTAAGTGCTGCATTACTCCCAGAGGAACTCCCGAGAAACACTTCTCAAGCACAGCAGAAGCGTCTTCAGAAACTAGCCATTTCTTCTTCAAGTCTTCAATGATTTCAAAATAGGTTGGCACCTTTGCCTCAAAGGGATACTTCAACGAAATGTTAAATAGACCCATGGTGTTCATAGATAAGCTGAATATGATCCACAATATCTGTGGATCATATTCAAACTACTGGCAATGACAGACACACTCTCTAGAGCTCCACAGAGAACTGGGTCTGAAGACAAGGGCAAGGGCTTCCTGGACACCTTTGCAATTGCAGCACTGGAAGACGCGTCTGCTGACCTCCCACTTCACCTTGAGGAAATCCAAGCTATGCAACAGACTGATGGAGAGTGCTGTGCACTCGGACGGTATTGTGAGGTTAGATGGCCGAAGAAGCACGAGCTGCCCCTCAATCTGTCCAACTATTGGTCTCTCCAACGCGAGCTGTCGCTTTGCAAAGGAACTCTCCTAAGGGCTCGAGGCTCCTCATACCTGCCGAGTTACGACCAACAATAATGAGGGTGATACATGACGGGCATCACGAAGTTGTGAAGTGCAAGGGCTAAGCTCGTGACTCTGTCTGGTGGCCAGGCATCATTTCACATATCTCATCCCTGGTGAGTGACTGTGAACAATGTGCCAAGAAAGGAGCGCAACTGCCAGAACAGCTCATCTTGTCTGGCAATCCTGCTCGCCCATGGGACCGTCGCTGGTGCGGACCTGTTTCATTAGAAGCAGCTCTTCATCGTATTGTCAACTATCACTTAAGGTACCCAGAAGTCCTGACACTAAGCAGCACCTCGAGTGGAGCCATGATTGTGGCAATAAAGTCGGTCTTTGCTTGGCATTCAAAAGCTTGTAAATCGTCAATCCAACAGAGATTTCACTCCAAGACTTGCTCATAGAATGAGTGGCATTGTCACAAGCTGAGTGGCACTTATGATGACACCACTCATTTTGTTAACGAGTCTTGGAGTGAAAGTGTTACTGCATTGACAGCTCCTGGAAGCAATCAAGACAAGAGCCCTAACAGCAGGTTTCACAAGACTAAACTCGCTCGGGCTAAGTCACTCAGTTATGCTTGCCACTTGTTTTGCAAAACGGCTGAGCCTGGCTGCAATAAAGCCTTCCTTTGACGGCCTTTCGAAGCCCTCGCTCATGCAGGGTGGACGTGGTGTCTCCGCATCAAGCTTGAAAGCTTCCTTCATGGGCAGTGCTGTCTTGCAGAGTTCCGCAGACCGAGTCCGGAGCTTTGCGACGTAATCTGCAAAAGTAGTTGTAATATGAGGCATTATGTCAACTGTGGGGAAACGTGCGCATTGGAAAGCACATGATTATGCCAAAATGAGATGATGAAATGAGGTAGAGTGGGACTTCCAGTTTTTCACAAAAATGAAAACGTTGGGAGATTTATGTTTGTAAGTAAAGAAGGCTTAGTGGCCAAACATCAAATGTTTGATGAGTTTCGGAGTGTATGTATTTTTTTCCAATTATGGCATACCTTTCCAGTTTTTATTTTGTAAATGAAATTTCCAGCTTTTATCGGTGAATATAAGGGCAGATAAAATTTTACCTTTTTTTTGGTGAACATGCATGTCCCAACATGCACCGCTCGGGGGGGGATTTGCGCGGTGCATGTCCCAACATGCACCACGCGATTACGCCAACGCCGCTCAGCCGGAAACGGGCGCCTAAGAGCTGCGCTCTAAAATGGTTTAGAGCTTCTCCGGTTGCCTCCTAGTTCGAAAAGGCCAGACATTTCCCACCCCCCTCCCCCCTACCTGCCCTCCAAAAATTAAGCAAATTCGGCGGCCTTACATACAACAGCCGGGGGTGGCTGCAAACTTTAAGCACAAAGGGTGGATCCCAAAGGGGAACACACATTCAATCCAGAAGAGGAACACAAATACCCACTAAAAGGAGCGTGTCGACCTGTGAATTTTTCGCCAACAGAACACTCTGAGGTCACATGGATAAACTGTACGGGGTAACATGCTGACAAATATCTCCTTTAGCGTGCAATACACTACTCTAAAATACTGACCTTTTGCGGTTAAAACCTAATTTCTGAAAACTGATTCGGCATACTTTTTTTTACTTTTTATCAATGTAAACAGAAAACGACAAACCATACTTTAGCTAGAGGTCCACATTTCCAATACTGATACGTCTCGCCAATCGACAAAGCAACAAACACCAAATGTGGACGAAAAGGTAAGTCTGATTAGGTATGTGCACTGCCTCCTCACCTGGCTCCATCCATTCACCTTCTTCAATGGGCGCATGAAGCACCGGGTGTACATCCCAGGGTGGTCCTTGTGGATGTTGATGACGTGCCTGGTTATGCTTGTCCAGGCGTCCACAAGGAGGTCATCATTGCCACGGCTAGGTGCCGCACACCAGTATATATGGTTTGAAGCTGGCCGTGCCCAGAGCAAGTGCACCACAGTCCTACCCATTGCTCGCTGCGTGCATGCTCTTCTTGATGCCTGCAATTCAACGAGCGAGCAAAATTAGTACAATTTTTCAGGTTCTTCTAACTCGTGGTCTGCATGAAGATAGTTTTTGAAGATAGAGGAGGCTTGCCGACACCGCTCATATTGGAAAATATTTCACTTTACAGGAAAGTGCACATAGAGGCGGAAACCTTTTTTTATTCCCTATTCGCGCTGAGAAGTTTGGGAGTTGTCTCGCAACCGAGAGTGAAGATGACGAGGTCAAAATTTTGTCTTCATATTTTGATCTAAGGATGCTTTTGGCCTCGTCATCCTCCGAGCTTTCTCCGGTGGTCGCTGTGATTGGCTCTCCGAGTTCCGAGCGAGCCAATAGATGACAGACATGTGAGAATTGCTGAAGTGCCCCTAGCGTGATTCTCGCCGCGAATAATAATTCCTCCCAACAATAATTGGATAGTGTTGGCATCCCAGTGCAAAATGAGGAGAAGCAAGCAATGAGAGTTCACAAAGCACATGGGAAAACATTGGTTTGAGAAGGGCACAAGCAAGCAATTCAGCATTCCTTTAAAAGGCCCACAAAACAAAATATTTTAACGTGACAGACTATAAAGACTTAATGCCGGTAAACAAATTGTATAGGTAACCATTGTTTATAGATGTGTTAAATGCACTGTTAGCAACAACTGCTCTTATTGAGCACTGGCGGCTGGCACTACTATAAAACAAGCAATAGGGTTTTGTTAATTTTCTGTTGGAACACGGTCTGTGATGGGCTCTAAAATTTTACTGTAGAAAGGCATGCTCAATTGGGGCCCTAACAAATTTTGTTCCATCAAAACACTTTAAGATACAATGCAAGAAAGAGTGCAAATATGATACTGCAGAAGACTGTTTCGGTGAGCAATACCCACTCTGCTATTTTGGCAAGCAGAATGGTTTGTTAGTTTGCATACAGTGGCATGAGGTCCTAACAAATTGCATTTACTTTGTGAGTCATGCCAGACGTCGAAGTAGTGCAGGATGGCTGGTTCCTGTTCCCTCATGTGTTTTCCAATGGAACGGTGCCTGTGTGTGGTCAGGAGCCGCACAGTGATGCCCTTTTTCTTGAGGAAGTCCAGGCACCAGACCAGGCCTTCTTTTTCCATCTGCCCACTGTTGCGGACTGTCTCGCACTGTGTATTCACTGTAAGGGGGAACAACATATTTCAAATATCAGTATCAGCAATGATCATCAGATGTACAGACGTCCTCAAATATGCGTGTGAACAAGCTCTGTCGTCCGACTGCCACTGCCAGCGCTTCAAAGGTGCACCAACATGAATGAAGGCCACAGCTAGTTTTTTTTCTCTGTGCCTTTTTGCTGCTGGCGTGATTTTGATGCATCCCAGTGACTCAGCTTGTTCACCCTCACTATGAAGATGACTGTACCTATGTAACCTGCAGCCTTACCAATTTTCACCTATTTCATTCTAGATAAGAAGAGCTATAGACTTCCAGTGTGCATCAAAAATACAAAGTGTAGCAGTAGGCTGTAGTGTGTGCTCTATTGCACTATTCTGTTTCAAAAGGTTATTAACTTAAAAAGTTCCTCCACAATAGGGTGGTTGCATCCATTCCTCACCTCCACAAAAAGGCGGTTTCATGCATCCCTTACCTCTACAATAAGGTGGTTGCATGCATTCCTTACCTCTCCCACCTGAACCTGTTCGAAGTGAAGGATATTGTTGGTGTGACGCACAAACAGGGAGTAGGTGAGATACTTGGCGCAAAAGCCAGGGGAGTCGCGTCTCCTATCACCAGCGAGGTCCAGTGGCTGGTCATGAAGCTCATCCAGCAGCTTGCCCTGCTCGTCTGTCCACACCTGTTGCAAAAAGTTTTGAAATGTTTCATACTGGCATAAACATATAAAGCAACACTGCATTGGGGTTCAAGAACATGTCAGGAAAAACTGATCTCATTGTCACCTGTTCGATGGCTTGGCGTAAAATTTTCCACTGATAATTGAAGTATGTCTTCTCGCACATGCCCTGGAGGTTGATGAGCTCGCGTCTTTGTTGACAAGCGCAGCGTGGCTCCCGACAGGAGCAGCATGTGAACAGCATGGCTCCTGACAGGAGCAGGGTGCCCAGAGCCCTGCCTTTGATGGACGGCATGCTGTAACAGCGATGGGAGTGCCCGGCAGGGCAGAGTGCGTGCACTGTGAGGAGCGTGGTGTTCGCCGAAGTGGACACCTTACATGGGCTGTAGCAGGTCTTGCAGACTTTAAGCAGCTGTCGCAGTCTGCTCTCAAACACGATGAATTTGCGTTCCTTGTGAGCTGGCTCCTCGCCTGTGATAGGGTCATCACTGGAACAATATCTAGTGTGAGGGCTTATGAACTAGCTTAGCTGAGATGCAACATTACAGAAACATATTTTACATATTGCAGAAGGCACCAATTATTCAACTATAGAGGTACAAATATCTCAATTATAGTGAGGAAAAATTGATGAACGCTCTCAAAAATTTATTTAAGCATTTGACCTACTAATAAAATAGTGATATGAAAATTTAAAAAAGAATTTGGTATTACAATGTTATCAGAAGCTCAAACTTGCCCTATTTTCACAATTTTATAGGCATTTTATCACTATTTTATCAGTAGTTCAAACTTGCAATAACACTGTTCCGACGCAATATCAGTTTACAGTGGAATGTCCTGTATAGGACAACTCCAGTTATACCAAACCCATAACAATTTATAATATAGTGTGTTTGTTATACAGGTGCTTATTAAACTTAGACTACTTTCACAGTCCCTAGATACCTTTGGTGTAAAAACTTGTTAGAACGTAAGACAGCTTTAACTAGAGGTGAATTTGAGCACGAGAGGTGTGCTGTCGACAATATATATAGGGGAACAAATCAAATCTAGCATGCTAAAGAAACTGAGATGCTCATGTTCTCCTCAAAAACCCACAAAGCTAACAAAACATTGATGCTTTCCTAGCATTTCAGGGGCAAGCACTTAAGCGCGAAACACATGTACGACGAAACCGTCCGATCCGACGTCCGACCACGGAATACGACGGTCGGAGGCGAGGGTTTTCAACGCTCTCCGGTGCTACGAAAACCCTCTCCCCCCAAGGTCATTCCGGCAGTCCGCACGTCGGATCGGACGGTTTCGTCGTACATGTGTTTCGCGCTTTATAGCTTACACACAATCCAGTGCCACTAGAAACAGGTCAGTCTAGGAACCTCCTCTCCCTTTCCCCAACTACGACACTTTGCCATGGGCGCATCCTGGTTATGTGCCTGATTCAGGGTGTGTCACACATCCTAATTTCTTAGCTACTGCCAAATTTTTGGCCTCACTTCCCTTGGTACTGTTGCATTAGACAGAGCTTAAATCAGCCCGTTTAGTTTGAGGATGAAAGCATTTCACAATTGAAAAATCTCATTTGTATGAGAAATTTTTGTGTCCAATAAACACACGAGTCATACATGATATATAAGAACATATAAGAACCATATGAGAAACCTATAAGAACTATATAAGATATATAAGAATATATATGAACCATATAAGAAATTTGTGTGAAGTTTCTTATATGGTTTTTATGTATCTTATATAGTTCTTATAAGGTTCTTATATGGTTCTTATATGTTTTTATATATCTTGTTTTAGTCATCTGTGTTTATTGGACACAAGAAATTTCTCATACAAATGGCCTTTTTACTAGGGTTGTTAACGTTTAATCTGTGATAATTTTAACAGTACTCACAGCTGAAACCGTCAGCCACCGAACGAAGTTCCGGTAATTCCGCCACAGCCAACGACGTTTCTCGAATGCTCAGTTGAAGACGATGAAAGAAGACTTCAAACAAAACGAGAAAATGGTTGAACATGTGACATGCTGGTTTTGCTCGTCTGACAAACCTACAAAAAAGAATATAAAAAAAAAACATTTTCTTCTCCCCCCTCCCCCCCCCCCCCCGTCCTCAAATCATTGCCAAGTAACGTTGCCTCCGACGGCCCATGTTTTTCATTTTAATTTTTCTGCAATGTAGCACTCCGAACACATGGAAGAAAAGACAGTTTTTCGTTGAAATGGACCACAGGTGAACCTACAAACTATACTGCCGATGCAGTGCGGTCCCACATTCCTTCAGCGTGTTGCTGCAGTCAAACGGAAGGTCACGTCGTGGACTCTCGGTGCTCGATTGGCTAAATGGCTCATCAACTGCAACTGCGGTCCATCTTGAGGTCAAACATTCGTGGACGCATAGGCCTCCGTGCCTATAAAGGCGCAATCTGCTCCGACACTTGGACATTTCGTAGCCAAGCGGCCAAGCGGTGCTTTGAAATCGCTGCCGCCACTATTGCGCCGCCAGGGTCAATTCAAGAAACAAAGTAAAGTTGAAGCTCTCCAGATGCCTAAGTAGAGGCGGACACTAAGTGAGCTCGCTGACCACGCGGTCGCTTTGTGTCTTTGATTTTGATGATGATGCAGTTTTTTATTACGTACGCAATAAAAATATCTGACAGTATGTAGGATTAGTCTTGGCAATATAAGATTGAAATTTGCCCGCAACTTTTCTTATTAAGACCAGCCACCGAACGAAGTTCCGGTAATTCCACCACAGCCAATGACGTTTCTTGAATGCTCAGTTGAAGATGATGAAAGAGGACTTCAAACAAAACGAGAAAATAGTTGAACAGGCGACATGCTGGTTTTGCTCGTCTGACAAACCTACAAAAAAGAATATTAAAAAAAACATTTTCTTCTCCCCCCCTTCCCCCCCCTCCCCCCCCCCCCGTCCTCAAATCATTGCCAAGTAACGTTGCCTCCGACGGCCCATGTTTTTCATTTTAATTTTTCTGCAATGTAACACTCCGAACATATTGAAGAAAAGACTGTTTTTCGTTGAAATGGACCACAGGTGAACCTACAAACTACACTGCCGATGCAGTGCGGTCCCACCTTCCTTCAGCGTGTTGCTGCACTCAAACGGAAGTTCACGTGGTGTACTCTCGGTGCTCGATTGGCTAAATGGCTCATCAACTGCAACTGCGGTCCATCTTGAGGTCAAACATTCGTGGACGCATAGGCCTCCGTGCCTATAAAAGCGCAATCTGCTCTAACACTTGTGACCGTAGCTCCGGGGACAGAATTCGAACCAGACTGACCGCCTGGTCACAGGAGAGGTCTATATATAGCCTCGGCTGCAACCAGTGGCGCCCCTACCGGACCACGGGAAATTGTGCGGTCGTTATCCGGGAGGGGGCGTCAGCTGGGTTCAGAAAGGTGGGAACCCAACGGAACCATAGTCCCTTTTTTATTGAGAGGAGCGTAATTGCAAGAGAGTACATTGGTGAAAACGTTCGGCCGTGGCCGGAACACAAGGCGTGCACGAGTGCTTGATTGTCGTTGTCGATGAGGGAGTTCTTGGGGCACAAGATCGCGGCGAGACAGACCGCCGTCAGTTCACGGTTGTAGATGCCGTAGGGATGACTTGTCACAAGTGCCACGTTGCCCGAGGGTAGGCAAACTCCCAGTCCAGTGTCACTGGCGTCCGCTGCAATGGTGTACTGAGGCTCCGGAATCCTCCATGGGATGTCGTGCGGGATGTCCTGCCAGAGCTTCTTGAATGTGGCAATCCAGTTTAGGTCGACTGGTGTGCCGTAGGTGGCCGCCTGGAACATGGGTCGTAGTATATGGTAGTGGCCTCGGTAGAGGCTGAAGTAGAAGGCCCAATGGCCTGCGATTCTCTGGAATGTTTTAAGTGGTTGAGGCGTTGAAAGCACATCCAAAGTTTTTTCGAGTTCTTTTAGGCGGGAGGGAGTGTGCCCGATGGTCTGAGTTTCACCGTTCAGACGGAACCCGAGGAACTTAATTTGTTGGGTAGGTTCGAGAGTAGTGTCTTTGTAGTTGATCTGCACTCCGTTTTCAACTAGTAGGTTGTGGAACCTTACAGTGATGGCTCGCAAAAAATGGGGATCTGAGTGGGCAATTAAAAAATTGTCCAGGTGGCTCCATGCCCACACTCCATGGTTACGAAGGAACCTGGTTAGTGAGTTACTCAGCATTTGCATAATAAAAGGTGCCGGGCGAATTCCAAAGGGTAAAACCCTGAAACGGTAGTACACCCCATCGACCTTGAAAGTTGTCAGCTGACGCGCTGAGGGGTGCAATCCAAAGTGGTAGTAGGCTTCTTTGAGGTCCAACTTGGTAAAGTAAGGTTTAGTTGGTAAAGGTGTGGTTTGGAGAACCACTGGGAGGGGGGAAGCTGGAACTTTGGTGCCTTTAAATGGGGTGTTAAGGCGGAGCAGTTCAAGACAAAACGTGACTCTGTCGAGCTTTTGGGAACGATCTGGACCGGACTGAGGTACGGTCCGCGTTGGGTCTGTTCTATCACTCCCGAGTCGCACATGGACTTGACGGCTTCGCGAATTACAGGTAGTTGCTCCGGCTTGGGAGGTGTGTTTCGTACGACTGAAGTTTTTTCACATTTGATCCTGAGGGCTGATGGATCGGCAGGAGGGTGATAGCCTATAATGTCGCCTAACTGTTCCCAATTCACATTGGGTGGCGGGGCACTTTGACGTACAGGTAGAAAAGGTGGTCCCTGCTTGAGTGTCGCGGGAGCTCGAGAGTCCTCTTCTTGAGGATCCTGTTCGTCGTTTGTGTCATCCTCTGTTGGAAGATCGTGGTCTTCCAACCATCTGAGGATCCTCTCCGTTGCTATCAAGAGTGTGTCGTCTTCTGACTCAAAAGTTTGCTGAGAGCTTGTGGAGGGTGTGGGCGAAGTGGACTGTTGTGGAGACAAAAGTCCCACTTCTGCCAGGGCTTGAGCTAGAATATCTTCCTCAGGTACGAGGTCTTGGATAGTCGCATACGTGGGGACGCCATCGACTACAGCAATGACTGGTAGCGCGGGTCCGGTAACCAAGTTTAACCGTCTGGAGGGGCCCGTGGTGGCCTCTATGTCCTCCAGTAGCCTCTGACACTCCGGGGGGAAGCACCCCTGATGGAAAGGTTTGAAAATGCTGGGGACTCACCCCTTCACTTCTTGCCCTTTTTTGCGGGAGAGGCTGGTTTCTTGGATGCCCTGGTGTTTGGTCGGGTGGGAGTTCCGGGAGGGAATCCCTGCGTCTGGGTCTGCTGGGGCGTGGAGCTGGGGCTCCAAGGAGGAGGGTGGCCGACGGGTCGGCGTATCCCTCGAGAGCGGCGGTCCAGCCGCCTTGTGCACATGGTAGAGCAATCGGACTCTGTCGAATACTCTAAGTTTAGCCCTTGGGCTGAGTCCTGCACACACGCAGTCCCAGGTCTCGATAAAATGTTCGAGTAGTTGAAGTTCGATGACGTCGCGGCGTCCGAGGTTTGAGGTCTGCCTTGCTGCGGTTTGCACGTGCTGGAAGGCCTCTGCCAAGTCCCTCTTTGTGGGGAGGTCTGAGAGGGAGAAGACTCGTTGGGCCCTCTGGGGGTTGGTGGGGTAGTCGTATGTTGGAGCGGGGGTGACCACGGAGAGGGCGTGCGGAGTAGCAGCGGCGGGGTACTGTCTGAATAGAGGGCAGTATCCGAAGGGAAACTGCTGCTGCTGCTGCTGCTGCTGCGGTTGCTGTGGCTGGAAGGAGGCGCCTCCGGGGGAGGGTAGGTGGGGAACTGGTGCTGCGGGGGCTGTGGTGGTGCCTGTTGCTGCGCTGTGGGGTACAGGACCGCCTGCGTCGTGGGATTGAGACCGAAGTCTCCTGGCTGTGCGCCCAGTGTCGTCCAGGCGTCGGAGGTAGAGGGGACGTCGGTGATGGCTGCCGACGGATGCTGGGTGGCCTGGGCGGCGTTCGCGGTTCCGGTTGGACCGATGGAGAACTGGGAGAAGGCTCCGGTGGGGGGCACAGGGGTGAAGTTTGTGGACTGGGCCGCAGTTGTTCCCGTTCCAGCCACTGCTTTCGCAATGGCGTCTGCCAAGGTAGTTGCAAGTCGCTCGTTACCTTGCTGCATAATCTCTCGGAAGTCCTTGGTCTGTTTCTGCATGGCTTGCTCTTGAGCGCGCCGGTCCTCGACCAATGCTGTCTGCAACTGGTTACTATGTCTGTCCACAAGTATCGAAAGCTGTTCACCCAACAGGGTGGCATCGTCGGATTCCGATGGTGTTCGCGGCATGGGCGAGTCGTCCTCACGGAAGAAATGGGTCTACCCACGATATGGAACAGTGCTCGTCTCGATTCTCGAGGCCGAGTAATTGAACGCTTTTTACTATCATCTCAATTATGTCTTTTTAATAGTAGAGAGCCTACATTTTTTAGTTCAGCTCACAATTCATTTACATCTATTGATTTATCTATTGCATCACCTTCATTACAGTCTTGTTTTTCTTGGCAGGTTCTTAATAACCCTTTTGGGAGTGACCACTTTCCTATTGTTTTAGAGAGCGACATTTTTCTTCCCACCTTTTTAAAACGAATGCCTCGGTGGAAGTTGGACAAGGCCGATTGGTCTCTTTTTAAGGGGATACGCTCCTCGAAACAACTTTTTTCTTATTTCTTGAACTAGAGACATAAAAACTCAGCCCCTGGTATAGTTTTTCATGCAGATTTCAAATATCCATTTAGTTTTCACCTAGCTACTATAGTTATCGAGTTATGTAATACACAATGCAGAAAAAGAGCACTTTTTCCGGGAACTTTTTGATATACTAAATTTACAAGAAAAGTATCACGCTGTATCTTATTTGACTCTTCAGAGATTGCAGAGTGCTGATATCTAGCCACACTTTGCACAAAAACACTAGAACTATGCAAAAAACTTTGTGCTCTTTACCTAATTTTTTTCAGTCTCCCTTGAAACAATAAATGGGAAGTTTCATAACTAATGCTGGTAGTAAATTCAATTTCAGGTAGATATGAGCACTCTACATGTCTTGAAGAACATGTGTACCAAATTTCGTTACTATAGGTTAACTCCAAGTTCACAAAAGGCTGCCCGGAAAACGTGAAATTTTCAAAAACATGAAAGTGAGAAAAACAAGTTTGAAAGTTTGTGAAGTTTCTATTCATTGAAATGCCACTCTATTTACATAAAATATGGCCACAATGGAAAAATGCACTGCCAAGTTTCTAAAACCCTCCAGCACAATAACTTTGTCCCTCCTGGCTCTTGCGGTTTGTTTCCTCACTCCGGGCCCTCTTCACTGTGCTGCGACAGTGTGCCCTTGCTTCCGCTGTTTGCTTGGTGTTCATTGCCCGTCCAACGGCGGCGTGCTCCCCCGTCGTTGGACGGCGGGGGAGCGCGCCTCCGTCCAATGGCGGCCTCGCGCTGCATGCCGCGAAGTTCAAAACGCTCGGCATACGAGTTACTTTTCTCGTTTTTCCTTTATTCTCTGCGAATATACGAGACTAACTGCCGGTGGATCGTGGAGGAGACTGCCGACGCCACACGCCTGCACGATTGCAAAAGGGCGGGTGGCGCGTCATTTTCACGACAGAAGGACACAAACCACACGAATTTTCGCGACTTTTGCCCGGTTCTCGCGTCACCGCTGCTCACTTGGACGCATTTTTAGATATTTTCTTGTGCGATTTTCAGCTTGATATTTTCAGAAATGAAAGGTTATAGTCTAAGGTCGGCAATGCAACCAAAAAAAAAAGTGAAATTTTTTCAGAAAATTGCGACTTTTCTTAAGTTAAACTCCACGATGGATACATCCCTGTTTTCCTCCATGAGTGCGGATGAGGCCACATTGCATGTGACAGAGCAAATAATAAACGCCGCTCAGCAGTCGATTCCCCAAACTACCGGTACTCTGCCACGCAGGTGCAAACCCTGGTGGAATAAGGAGTGCGCCATTACGCGCACAGAGCAAAATAAGGCATGGGGCAAGTTCAGGCGGTATCCCACCTCAAGAAACCTGGTAGAGTTTAAAAAACGAAAAGCCAAAGCCCGGTGGACCCGTAAGCGATCGAAACGGAAAACCTGGATGAAATATGTGTCATCTCTTAGCAGCTTTGTAACTGCTAAGGAGGTCTGGGATAGATTCAAGAAAATCAAAGGGGTCTATAGGGGTTTTACGATCCCCATTTTCAACCCTCCATCTGCATCACTGAAAGATACAGCTAACGTCCTTGGGGAGTACTTTTATTCCGTGTCCAGCTCCTCTAGCTATTCTGATTCCTTCAAGCTGTTTAAACGACGTGCAGAGCAACATAATATAGTCACAACGGGATCAAATGACATATCTTATAATCAGCCTTTCACACAGTATGAGCTAGAGAGTGCCCTACATATCAAAAAGATCTCTGCTCCTGGACCCGATGGAATTCATTACGAAATGCTGCGTAATCTCTCTACAGAGTCTCTTGAATCCCTTCTTAATTTCTTTAATTCCTTGTGGGAAAGGGCTTGTTTTCCAGCGGCTTGGAAACGGGCACACATTATCCCTCTCCTGAAGCCAGGTAAGGATCCATCTCTGCCCTCTAGTTACCGTCCGATCGCTTTAACCAGCTGTCTAGGGAAAACTTATGAAAGACTGATAAACAGGCGGCTGGTGTACGTTCTAGAAAAGGAAAACATTTTGGATAACAATCAGTGCGGTTTTCGTAGAGGACGATCGACCTTGGATCATTTGGTGCGCTTAGAAACGGTCATACGTGAAGCATTTGTGAATAGGCAGATTTGTGTGTCAGTCTTTTTTGATTTAGAAAAAGCCTACGATACGGCATGGAGATATGGCATCCTCCAAGACCTTTATGGCTATGGAATTCGCGGTCGTATGCTGCAGTGCATAAAAGATTTCCTAACAGGGAGGACGTTTCAGGTTCGACTTGGGACCGTATTGTCGGATCCGTTCGTTCAGGAAAACGGCGTCCCCCAGGGAGGCGTTCTGAGCGTTACACTTTTTATAATCAAAATGAATTCTCTCGCCCAGGTTTTGCCGCCGTCCATTGCATACTCGCTTTATGTAGACGATATCCAGATCTCAGCATCGTCGTGCAATCTTTCGAGCTGTGAGCGCCAGCTACAGCTTGCCATAAATAAGCTTGCCAAGTGGGCAGATGAAAATGGTTTTAAGTTTTCTCCCGAGAAAAGCGTCTGCGTCCCATTTTCACTACGCCGTGGTCTGTCACTAGAACCATCCCTGAAACTGCAAAGAACCTGCATCCCTGTCAGAAAAGAGCACAAGTTCTTAGGTGTCACCTTTGACAAAAAGCTAAATTTTATTTCTCACCTGAAGTTGCTCAAAGAAAAATGTCTCATAACCGCAAATATACTAAAAGTCCTAGCCCATAAAAACTGGGGATCTGACAGAAAATGCCTTCTATGTCTTTACAACGCTCTTGTTCGTTCCCGGCTCGACTATGGGGCTCCAGTTTATGGTTCTGCACGACCGTCTGCGCTCAAGATGTTGGATCCAGTCCATCACCTCGGACTGCGACTCGCAACAGGTGCTTTTCGGACGTCCCCGGTCCTCAGCCTGTATGCTGAATCAAATGAGATGTCACTCGAGAAAAGACGCCAACATCTAAGCTTAACATATTACTACAAGATACTTGCGAACCGTAATCATCCAACCTACCACTCCCTCCAAAAATCTAGATTTTGCCGCCTCTTTGAAAATAAGCCAAGCATCGTAAGACCGTTAAGTTTCCGAGTACAGCAATTTCGTTCCGCACTTGATCTTTGTTTGGACGAAGTTAGTCTTATGCAGAATGTAGACTGTGTTGCCCCCTGGGACATAGTGCCATTTGCTTGTGACTGGGCTCTCACAAGGTTTAATAAGCATAGCGTCTCTGCCCTTATCATCCAACAGGAATTTTTTGAGCTTGAGAAGAAGTATGAAGGTTACACTCATTTTTACACTGATGGTGCTAAGACGTCGTCATTTGTTGGCAGCGCCGTGCATTCCGATTGTTTTATTAAGGTGAAACGTCTAAATACTTTCTCCAGCATTTTTACAGCTGAAGTTTATGCAATATCTATGGCCATAGATTATATTCTCCGGGCTAAAATAAAACAGGCTGTGCTATTTGTAGACTCTCAGAGTGCTGTTACCGCAATATGCTCTTTGAGTGCTACTAAAAATATGCTGGTGCAGCAACTACGAAATAAGCTTAATAAAGCTGTACATGGAGGCCTAAATATAAAATTTTGTTGGGTGCCCAGTCATATGGGAATAAAAGGTAACGAGGAAGCAGACAGACTCGCTACATCATCAGGTAATCTTCCCCTGTCTCACGCCTGTTTGCCACACCAAGACATTAAACCTCAAATAAAGTCATCCCTTGTTCGTTTATGGCAGTCTGAATGGAACATGGAGTGCAACAATAAGCTTCATATTACAAAGCCGGTTCTTGGGCTCTGGGAGAGCTCTTCTCACAGGAACCGATTTCATGAAGTATTGTTGTGTCGTCTTCGAATCGGTCATTCTTACATATCGCACAAATATCTTCTTAGTGGGGAGGACCCACCGGTGTGTGAACATTGTGGGGATACACTTACCATCATGCATATCTTGTGGCTCTGTCCAGCTCTAGACAATGAACGTCATACTCACTTTCCTGAATTGTTTCATTTCCAAATCCCATTCCATCCTGCTCTTTTACTGGGAGAATATCCCCTCATCCCATTTGACCGTGTGTTGACTTTTATTACTAACACAGGTTTTATTAACCAGATCTAGTTCCGCATAGCCAATTATTATTTTGTAGCACAGTAACGATAACAGCTTGTTTCCTTTTTAACTTTGTTTGGCGCAGTATGGCCTCCGTTGCTGTTGCGCCATAAAACCCCCAAACAACAACAGCTATAGCTGGCAAAAGGTACCCCTCCTGGTACCTGTAGAATGTGCGGTCACACATCACTTGGAGGTTTATGAGCTGCAGCATTCTTAACGTGATGGGGGGGGGGGTTGGCTCCACTGAAGAGAACAGCAGAGGAGAGGACAATATTCCCTGCACTCCTGCCTGCCACCTGCGGTTCATTCGTCCAGTTCCTGATATGCTCACTTTTGCACTCAGTAGTCACCGTTAGTTTAGTGCCATCCGTTCTCAGTGATGTTTTGCACGGGCCAAAGGCTGCAGAACTTGAAGAGGCATAGGAGTGATCTCTCGTATACAATGTACTTTCGCTCCTTGTGGGGGTTCGTCTCGTCAGCACTATAAAAAGATTTGGAATTGAAGCTGCAAATGAAGTAATTGTATAATATAAAAGAGCACACTACAGTGGACTATAATTTGAACTCGGATAATTCAAACTTTGGGTTAATTCAATATATTAAAATTTTAGTTATCCCACTATGGTTTTAATGTATTTATAAGCTGCTGAATTCAAGCAGTGTTTTTGCTTAATTTTTACTATTCCTTCGTCGCAGCGGGTTGGCCCCGTTAAGTGTGCATCTCACCGAGCACCCACATACTGCGGTAAGGCAATACCCGCAAAGCTCGCGGGCATTGCTTTTCTACAGTGTGCGGGTGCTCGGTGAGAAGCGTGCTCGATGGGGCTAACCCACCTCGATTATGCAAGCAGTATAATGTCCCGACAATCTGCTTTCATTACTTTGCTTGCTTTTTTTATTCTTCTGATGGGGTTAAATTCGAGATTAAAGAAAGAATATTTGCATATAGCAAGCAGATTTATAAATTCCCTCGAATAGAATAGCTGGGAGTCTCTTTAGGTTTAACTTTATGTTAAATCTGTCATTTACCTGCCACCCCAAGTAGGCATTGGACCGGCCGAGGTCACAGTTCGTACACATTGTTATATTAAAACAAACAGAGCTTAGCACTGGACGGTCAGGAACAACATTCACGCGTTGAGCTGAATTTTTGTTTAAACATGGCACAATGGTAATAAAAGGCTTGGAGAAACTATTCGATAGTCGACTACAAAATATTCTGCCAAAACTACTACTCGTATCGAACTTCGCTAGTGTTGTCTGTAATGTGCCTGCCTATAAATAGGCCTGTGTAAAGCGTAAAAAATATGCTTGGTACGTGTAGCTATTCCTATTGCAAATTGCTACATTGCTTCACGTAATGTTTAGATGAATTTTTGATAAATCAAACTAAAGCTTGCAATGTCCTAGAGTTTGAAATAATGAGAGTCGGCTGCAGTTAGTTAAAAGTGACACTGGCATCCCAGAAATTAGTTGTTTTTTTGCATAAAAAAACTAGGTTACAGTTTGTGAAAGCACTCCTCCGTTTCGAGATCACACATTTGCTGGTAATAAAAAAAAGAGTCAAACGAAAAGCATAGGATTAGCGAGGTTCTTCCCAATGTCTCTCTGTACAGGCTGTGAGCACGGGAGGTCACTCTGCATTTAAATACAGAATGTTTCTTTAAATCAGTGTTTTTACTGTTTCAGTAACCATAAAAATAGGAGTTTCAGTTATCCTGTTCATCAAAACAAAGAACCTGGCATTCTAGATGTCTTGGAACTTGTAAAAAAATTTATTATTGACGTCCTACCTGTATGTGACCCTGCTAGAAAGGAGGTGAAGAGTCTCATTCTCTATCGACGGTCACCTAAAGAAGCGCAAAAAACGCAAGGATGAGGAAGTAGACAGACAAGAGCGCACTCGCAACTGGTTTCTATTTGTGAAAACAATCGTATATATAGAACACAGGGTATTGATACGTAAGAGTATTTACTGAGCGCCCCGCAGGAGGCGCCTACACCTTCGGTGTTAGGTGCTTGGTGAGTAGCGCCACCACGGACCCCAGCCACGTGGGCCACCATACCCGCACGCAGGGGGCACCTGCCTTGGTAGGTGCTTGGTGAGTAGCGCCACCGCGAACCCCGAGCTATGTGGGTTTACCCACCCACGCCTGGCTGTGCGTGGCTTAACTCGTGTCCGGGGAAAAGGGGACCCTGGTGGTTGAGCTGAGCCCGGGGTATGTTTGGACCCTTCGGGGCCCCCGGGCGAGGCAATACACCGCTTCGGCCCCTGCTTCTCGTAGACGGGTGTCCTGGCTTGGCCCGACCAGGATGATTCAGTCAGTGGCCTCCTCTACCCTCTTCTTCCTTCTTTCACTTTTCCTCCCACCTCTTTCTCTTTTCTCCTACACTCTCTTCCGTCCTTTTTCACCTTCTTATGGCCCGTTCACACTGGAGGCGGATCCGCAAACGCGAGGCGGTTCGGGTCATTTCCAGCCGCAAAAGCGGCTGGAGCGGCGCGGTTGGGGCGCGTTTTCAGGATCGGTCCGAGACCGAATTTTCAGAACCGCTTTCGGCGACCGCAGAGCGGTTCCCGAAAGTGGGCCAATAGGAGCTCGATGCTGCCGTGACGTTTGGTTGACGTCACGCTAGCATTCGCACAGTCCCAAGATGGCGACCATTGACACCACCGGTGCAGCGGAGTCGACGAAAAAGAGGAAACATCCGGTGAAGACGGAGGTCCTATTGGACCTTATAAAGCAGTATCCCTGTCTTTATGACAAAAGGCATCCGCGGTATAAAGACAACAGCTACAAGGACGAGCTTTGGAGCAACCTCGGCGTGCATCTCGGCGGTGTCGAAGGTATGTACTTTTCTTGTTCTCAGGAACGAATATTGTTATTTGGCTCGGATTCTATTGTCCTCCAAAGCGCTCAAACACTCTTCAGCTGCGAGTTAGGAAAACTACCAATTTCGGTGTGATGCGCTATGCCAAGACTCGGCTGACCGAGGGCTATCGCAAGCAAACATATATGTTCGTAACGCGCGCGTGTGCGGTCGGACGAGCACGCGACTTTGGAAGGAATCCCCGGTGCACGAGCGCTCGTGCAACGGTAGCGCTGTTGAAAGCTCGGGGCACGCGAACGGAGTATAGAAGGCACCTCCTCCGAACGAGCATATTTATATACTCTGTTTCACCTTGTGTTGTACCGCAGGAAAGGCTACAAGCGCGAGCTCCTTGCTCTATGGCGCACCTCGGCGGCAGTAGCTCTCGTGCACCAAGGGCAGCTGCCAACGCTATGAGCTCGCGCTTCTAGCCTTCGCTGCGGTACAACATAAGGTGAAACGGAGTATAGAGCAGCGCTTCAGTAACCATCATTCAGCACTTTGTAAACAGCGTCAGTGTTTGAGCCACAATTCTTACAATGCATATATTTGTTTTGGTGTCAAAAGTTCGTGCATCACGGTTTCATTTTTTTCAGGAAGTGTCTTGGCCAACAAATTTAAGAATGCCAAGGACTCCTACCAGAAACAAAAAAATAAAATATCAGACAGCATGAAGAGTGGTGCTGGGGCAGGGGAGGTGATTAAAATAACTTGGCCCCACTACGTTCAGATGATGGAGATAATGGAGCCAGTGTCGCCCACTCCAAGGTATGTACTCATACCTCTTTAAAAATGTGTGGAACTTTGTGATACAAAAGCACTAAATCACCCGCATGTCATTTCAGCCTCCACACAAACTTGGATTTTTATGGTGAAATGAGGTAGGTTTTAGTTGATTAAGCAACGTTAAAATATACCTAACTTGTTCTTTCTACATTTGTTTGCTGTCACATCAATTCCCCATGACGATGCTTAAACAGCAGTGGCACCAGCAGTGGCTCCACCACCAGTGGTACCAACAATGGCAGTGGTACCAACAATGGCAGTGGTCACCTGGAGGAAAGAAGGTTGGTATCGGATGTTCCAGTATTGTGTTGAAGATTGCTATTGATATATTTAGGTGGACGAAATTCTTGCTTTATCTACAGGGCTGATGAGCAAAATGATGACCAGTCGGAGCCGTGAGTTCACAAGGACACTTTTTTTTTATTAAAGCCCAACATATTAAAGCATAGCTTCATCAAAATCCCTTTCTTTGCAGGCCCGAAGAACGGAGAGCATCGGGCGTGACAGGCGGCAGCCCAATGTAAAGTTTCCTCTGTCATAGTGATTGTTGATATAAAAAATTAGCATTCATCCTCAAGGATATCATTTAAATTTACAATGAATGTCACACGTGATCACGCTACACTGATGCCCTAAAGACATGCAGAAAATAAAACTCGTATGTACAAATGCAGGCAAAACGAACAACGGCGGGCACGTCAGTCACCTGCCAGCAAGTCAAGGTAAGCAATTTAGAAAGTAGTTATTCTGAGCTTGTTTCACACAAATTTGTTATACCAGGCCAGAAGAGAGCGGCTCTGGTACGCAGGACGCCATCGGTGCCTGTGTCGGCCTACTGCAGACCATTCAAGAGAGGCGTACCAGGAGGGCCGAGAACAGCCAGGACGTTGTTCATCACTTTAGCATGGCAATCGCTGGTCGACTGAGATCTCTTGATGAGCGTAGCCAGTTGCAGACAATGCACGAAATAGAAAATGTTGTTTTTTCAGCACAAATGCAAGCCATCTATAGGCAAGAGGAGTCCTGAACTAGGAACAAATAAATCACTTGTAACAGCAGTTCTTTTCATTAGTTTCCACCAGGTCCCATGACCATGGTGTCCTGCCAGGGGACTGCTCCTCCGTTCACAAAGTGGTGGGTGAGCTTTGCCCGCACCCTGTAGGCTTCCCTGTAAATAGAACAGCCACACCATAGACGGTGAAAGGTTAAGAGTGCAGTAGAAGCTCCGCCTCCAGCAAACACTCGATGACTTCCGTTGCGATTTAGCTGTTCGTGCATGCTTTTGCTATCAAAGATAAAGTTTGCACTGGAAGTGAGGCTTTGAGCTAATGTTTAGAACGACATAGACTTGCAATTATAAAATTTCTACTAAGTATTCAAAAAGTATTCGATTTGGTTTGGTTTCATCACTATTCGATTCGGTTACAAAAATCACTATTTGCACACCTTTAATTACTAGAGATGGCAATTCTTATGGGAATTGTCAACAGAGTCTCAAGTCCTACATTTGCTGCGAATACTAGCCCGAGATTGACTTTAGCACGGATAAAGTAACACAGTGAGGAAAATGGAACATGCCTGGTTGAATTGTAGCCAGTTCTGGGGAGGGCTTGAAGTGTGGCGTTCTGATTGTCGGTATCGCCCCTCCAACTGCCACTGACGCTCCGTCCTTCCCAGTCTTCATGGTCAGCTGTGCCGGGAGGGCAGTACGATGTGGCTGATACCTCTGAATCCTTTAAAAGAAAGTTATGGAGCACAACGCATCCCGCAACAATCTTGTCTGTATTTTCTTCGTTGGCTCGGAAGGGTCTTCTCAAGATGCGCCATTTTTGGGCAAGGATGCCGAAGGTATTTTCTACTACTCTCCGGCCACGACTGAGGCGGTAGTTAAAAATCTTGCGCCGACGCCGCAGCTCCTTTCTGTTGGTTTCATCACTGTCAGATAGGTCTCCAGCGTCGTCGTCCGGCAGTTGCTCGTCTGCTGGGTCGCCAGCTTGGGGAGCGCTGGTCGAAGGGCGAGCTGCAGACTGCTGTCTTTCCTCAGTTGTTGGGATGAGGCCTGCAAAATAATAACCAATTTCTTAACCTATTGCCTATTAATCATGAGTCTCTGTGGTGTCACTCCTTACAGACCACAAATACTGTCCACAAGCCTAACTTCAGCAAGTCTTACCTGTCAGGCAGACAAGAATCATGAGAACAACACAAAGGAAACGTTTCCTTTCATTTTTGTTCACACTACCTGTTTTAAAAACTATACGCACTTTGTTGTACTGCCCATACGTCCCGAATGCAGAAAGCAATCGGAGTACATATGCACATCTGTGTGCAACATGAAGGCAATCTTTAAACCTGGTTCTCACAGTTGGTTGTGCTCAGCGTAACAAAAGAGACTGAGACAAGCCTGCACTGCACACAATGTGACAAGCAATGCAACAAGTAGTTTCGTAAAGCAATTGTGAGGCGCGGTGGTCCCAGTGTATCATTTTTTGATACTGTTTCGATCACTTTGAAAGAACCAATGAATCTGTTTGAACTAAGTGTACACATGAAAGCATCCTGTGCGCCTTTGCAATGTTTACAGATACACCGCTCAGTGTGCATGTTCGTCGCTTGTGAAAGCGAGCACACTCCATAAGCATGAACACCGCAAATGGTCAAGGTTGGACACAGTAAGCAAGGGTTTAAGATGGTAGACAGTATATTGGGCAACAGGTTAAAAGTGCAGCGGTGGATCAGCCTGCAGAATGTGCTCGATGCTTTCCGTCGAGCTTTGAGTGTGTGTGCATGCTCGCGCCACGACGGCTAAAAAGCTTGCGGTGGAGGCAGAGCTTCCACTGTGCACTTCACCTGTCACCAACTATAGTTGCGACGTCTCTAAGCGGAAGCACCTGAACTACGGTAGTGTGAAGTTGCATGTGGGGCCTGTGACGACACGGGCCCCACACTGCAGCCCAATCTGGCTAACCCTCTTGTTGTTTTCGAGGTTCGGATAGTTTGAGAGACTCCGCCACGTGCAATCTGGCAATCGTTTTATTTGTTTTAAAATTAGTTTTCTAGCATTTAAAAACAAAGAATTGATGTGTACGACGGGGTGCTCCTATAACATGGTCTGTATCAGAAGAAACAAATGGGCGCTGAAATTTCGTTTCCGTTCTATTTTAAACTTCAAATGTTGCACATTGCAGGGATGAAGGGCTTGAGGGTTCGTCCATTTCTGGAGCTTTTAGGTCATGCGAGCAAATAGTGCTCAGTAACATTACAGACATCAGTCAACAGTAATAATTTAGTTGACGTGTCCGTCGCTTCACTGACATAAAGAAGAGTGCTATGCACTCGTGGCCGAAACAAGTTGAATTGATCCCTACCACGTCTACATCTGATATGCCGCTGCCGTTATAATCCTTGGGGGAAGGTGTAGCATACGATATGAGCCAACAAACCTCATGAGGTTATTAATGAGCTGGCTATAATGGCGACCGAAATCAGCTGTCGTTAGAAGCAACTGTCAGCAGCATGAGTGTCCAACATGTTTCTTTTTACAAATTTAGGTTACGTTCAGGGGTTAGCAGGTTCTCAAACAATTTATGTTGATCCGCAATTAAATGTGTCTTCATTCGTAACGCATTTCGACTCCTAGCAAGATATAGACCAAGTTAGACATGAAACAAAGCAACACATTACTTACTTTTCCTCGGGTATGGCCTCATGAGGTAGGGTTTTAGGGGAAAGGCCTCATCTCCAAGCAAGAAGTATGGCAGGTCCCCTTCCTCTCCAACGGCTGCTGGAGGAGGCAGCCCCTGCTCCCCACAATTAATGCGCTGCTGAAGCTGGCTGCGGGCGAAAATTCCCCCGTCGCTCTCACTGCCGTGGTGTCCTATTTCAACATAGAGAAACCTGAAATTGAAAGGTACTATTAACACAGAATGTATTATTTGAGGCAGCTGCCTGTATAGTGTATGAGCACCCCTGCGCTGCACACCCTTCAGGGCTTGTTGAAGGGATTCCTGGTGGGAACTCCACTCAGGTGAGCAAAACTCTAGACGAGGTAGTATCAATGCTCTTGGCGGCATAATGTGTACAACATGGGCTACAGAGCCTAGTTTCCGTCGTGCCTTCGCTACAATTTCCTTATGCAGCTTGTAAAGCTCGGGTGGCTGTCGAAATTCACTCCCAGCAGTGTAGTGCACTGGACAAGAGGCTGGGGGGGGGGAGGAGTTTCTTTGCACCCGCCAAAGCTAAACCTCGAGTGGGGGTGCAAGCCGAAGCTAGCGTCTCTTGCTGTCACATACACCAGATCTGACCATGGTGCGTTGCGTCTCCCAGTTTCCTTCCAAGCATGTGATTGTTCTCTCCCCTTGCCCCCTGCACACACTACCACAATTTGTGAACAAGTATTGTGCAGATATTCTACACAGCCACACTTCCCTCATGTGCACCGTCAGCACGGAGCTTTCAACTTCGGTTTCAATGCCGGCGGAATGGAGGTTCGAGACTGAGCGCTTCCACGCTTTCTTCTTATGATTGTGGATCTTCGTGTGATGCACTTCCGTTACTAAGCAGTGCATCACAGGAAGTGCTACGAGCTAGCCTCAGTACATTATGTTTGTGTTAAAAGCAGTTTTGCAAAATATCGGTAGGAATCAACAAGAGTTCAACAGTTGTACTTCATGGTAACATACTCTACATTCATAAACATGACTGCATAAGGTTTTATGCACAGAGATGTGTATGTGTGTATGCTGTAATTGCACCATAATGGGGAATGGTTTCAGCAAACATCAAAGGAGGTCAAGTATTACAATAACAGATGAAAACAGCCGTACACGCAAAGTGTCCTTTTTGGCGTAAGTCTTCCCACCTTTCACTTGAAACTGCTTACGTACCCTTCATTGGGCGATTTGTCTTCAAATCACCTGCTTTAGCAATAAAAGACTCAAAACTTGCCTGTATCTTGCATCGCTGATGGCCAGCAGCGACTTGCTGAAGGAGCCTTTATAGTTGTAGTTAAGGCTGCCAGATAGCTTTGGGCACTCAATGATAACATGTTTCCCGTCAATCGCTCCGATGCAGTTGGGGACGTTCCATCTGTCTTCAAAATCAGCAGCGACCTGTGGCAAAATAGATCCCCAGTAGTGTCTTAGTTTCCTCAAAATCCCATGAGAGTTGAAGCGTACGAGAATACATACAAGAATTTTGCCCAATTTTCGTGTTTGTCACTTTTAAATGCATTCGGTTTGGTTGTATCGGGATATTTCAGAGACACTTCCGCGAAAGAAGCAAAAATGTCCGAGAATACAGATACAGGAGTACAGAAAAAAAGCACACGTACACAGTGCTGTGTACGTGTGCTTTCTTTGTGTGCCTGTTGTGAGTGAATGTCTTGTGCGCTGTTTCACCCAAGCGTGAATAACCAACTCGCCCAAGTCTCCATCCTATCGTCTATTCTATCAGAGCGACTTTGTCTTATACGGATAAGAAAGCATTGTCTGCCTAACCTCATGGGGCTGGAGGACTACTATAGCTTCACAATAGCGAGTCTACCCCAAACTGCCTTTTTTTTTTACCCTGTCTTCCTCTTTGTCCATGATGCTTGCAATTTCTTTGTTGCATTTCAGTTTACTACATTCTTCCTCATCGTCTGGACGGTAAAGACGAAACTTTTACACCATTGCCATATTTGCACTAGCAGGACCCCCTCCGCGGCAGCCAGTTTTAAACAAGAAATGTAACCTGGTGGAGTACCGCGCTACACTCGATACTTCGTAAAAGTATTTCGCTACTGAGATACATTCTGGAAATCTATTTTGATACAGAAATACAGATACTTCCCCCAAATGTATCTCTAAGATACTATGTTGCACTGTTCAATAGTTTTTGAGGAAATTAGTAAATTTTTTCAGAACATAAAGGTCTCAATTTTCAGCTCTTCTAGCATGACAAAATTAATTTTACTGCTTTCGTAATGCACGAAATTTTGCAAAGTACTCATGTACGAAAGAGACATTGAGTAAAGCTACTTACAAGTGCATAATTTTGGGGCACTTAGTATGCTCGAGTAAAAAATTGCATACCTTTTTCCACTCCTCAGGCTGTTCCGGACAGGCTACGTAAAGAGGCCCAAGCACCTCCCACAGGGCGGTGCACACCTCGGAGACAATTCCACAGCAGGTCGACCTTCCGATCAGAAAGTTGAAGGATGAGCTCCGTAGTGTCTCCCCAGCACCAAGAAATCTTGGCAGAAAACAGAGAGATGTTGAAAGCAATGGTTCAAGAACTTTACATATCATGTGGTTGGCATTACTGATTGTATGACATAAGAATTCAGTCACTGAGGGACACTTCTCAGTCACTAGTACACTTTTAACTTCTTGCGAATTCAAATATGTCATAGCTGTTCAGAAAATTGGATAACTGCGTCAAGCCTGCAGCCGAACGAGCTGTTATAACTTGTTTCTTCAAAACCCTCCACGTGACTCACTATTTGGTACACAATTTTAAGCACAGGTTGATGGTATCATTATTCCGCTTGGTTTTACGGTATCTTTGAATTTCGAGCATCTGCGTCAACAGCTTAGTTTTTTGGATGTCGAACTTTTGCGTCAACAGCTCAGTTTTATGGTATAATTTCTTAGATGTAGAATTGTTGCGTCAAAAATCCGTACTGACTTGCGTGTGTGCGATTATTGTTGGAGTTATTACCTAGATTTCGTACCATCGGGCAATCAATTTCATTCTCTCTATTTTGCCCGCAATTACCTTATCGTTAGTGCGAGGCGCACGTCTGGAGGAATGGCCTTCCGGAGGTTCGTGTCCTCTTTCTTGATCCGGTCGCGGACCAGGCCCAGGATCGTGTCAAATGCGCTGGGAGGCATCCTGAGGAAACTGATAGAATAATGTTATACTTATTCTCGATCTACTACGTTTCCTTTTTATGAACACGTTATGTGAACATAGATAGATCACTTACTCGCGGTAGTACTCCACGTCCCGCGAACGCAACAGGGGAACGAGGCTCGTTCCCTGTCCCTTCTCGTCTCTTTCATGGAAGCAAGGGCGGACCCACCATCTTCTGGGACGTTTGCGCTTATCTCTGCCCTGAGACGCCAAAACAACTGCAACTAGTGCTACACCAGCAGCCTCTTCGTCGCTGAGGTCCTCATCACTGCTGCTCGCGAGGTGTTCCATGCTTGTTTTTGCGGGTGGCTTCTTGTTGGATTTGAATTGGAAACACAAGTGGATTCTGGATTGTAAAACAGGGTTGCCACTCGCAAGTCTCGTAAACCCCCGAAAGGATGCGTGTTCGCCGAGAAACCGCCAACCGCGCCGCTCGAGTGTGAACAGGGCCGTTTTCGAACCGCATCCGCAAACGCTTCGCAAACGCTGCTCAACCGCCAGTGTGAACGCGCCATAAGACGTGAACAAGCTCCATGATCGGATGGTACAAATTTGTAAAGTTTTTTGTTTGTTACAAATCTTAGAAAGGGTCATTTTGATTTTGTGATTGTGTTTTTATTTCAAAGCACGCTACCATAACTTTTGTTTCTGTTTGCCTGGTTTAGGTATGGTTTAATCTTAAAGGGCTTAGTGACAGCCTGAGCTCGAGTGTCGAGTGAGGGAGATTTTAGGTAATAGGTGGAAGGGGGTTGTCTTTTTTCCTTTTGGTCTGGCGGATCGGGGGAGGAAAGCGAAGCGCTTGTCGCTACTGGGATCGTGACTCTGCTATGTTTGTCTCGCCAATGCCTTCCTCTTGTGACCTGAGTTGAGGTCCCCCACTCCAGAGATTTTGGACCCGGCCCTCGTCTACGTCTCAAGGCAGCAGGTGATGAACACCGGACCCTCTCCCAAGAAAGCGAGGCACTCATCGAGTCAGCGCAGCAGTGTGGGACTGCTGCCCTCCTGATGAGCTCAGTGGCGGCGGAGGTGTTGCTGCGATAGGCGTTGGCCAGAGGTCACGTCCTTCCTTCGCTTCCCCTTCTTGTCCACCCGGCGGGGTTCGGCCTTCCCATTGAGGGTAGGCGACCGGCCGTCTGAGCCGTTGTTGACCGAACACGTCGCCCGGCGCCGTGCGTTGACGCCGCCACACCTGGGAGCGGAGCTGAGCTGAACTATCCAGGAACCAGCTGCACTGCCGGGGGAGGATTCCGGGGGACGACGCCGGCGGCGGGACTTCCGGGCGAGTACGTTCCAGTTCAGGTTTTCGTCCGCGCCACTTGCGGATTATCCTGCTAAACCTTTCCTGAGCCACGACGCCGCATAATGAGGGGATCATCTCCATCATGGTCAGCGTCTCACGAGCTGACAGCGGACCCTTCGTCACCGACTCCTGGCGCGGCTTATCGAGGTCAAGTGCCCCGGCGCCGGATTTGGAAGCCCGTCCGACGCTGCAGTGTGTGCGTGTATGTGCGTGCGTGCTCGAGAGCATGAGTGGGGGCGGGGCCTGAACATGACGTTCGTTGGCAGTTCGGCCACCATTGGCAGCCAACCGCGGGAACATCGACAGCGACTCTATAAAAGAGCAAACGAGAGGTGGCAAGGTGTGCTCTCGGACGATGGAGAGACTTCTGTATATATGTAATTAAACAGAGTTTATCGTGGAGACACCCTCCCGTCTCCTGATGTCCCTGCCTGGAGTAGGCCTGCGGTTCCTGTCCTCGCCTGGCCCTGTCTGAGGCTGCCTGGGGAACTCCTCGGTCACAACAACGGGAATTAGAATTCATCAGGCCCTGAAATTGAAAAATATCGCAACTCCCCGTAAATACACACAATCACGGTATTTCTGCCCGTGCCTCGTGGTTCCCCCTTTCCATCTCCCAGCTTTCCTTCCCCTTTATCACCCTTTCTGTCTCCGAGTTTTCCTTTCCGTCCCCCATATCACCCTTTCCATCTCCCAGTTGGCCTTCCCCCTTATCCCTATCTTGGTCAGGGTCTCGTTCAGGGTGATTACGTGTTAGCACATCCATCGAGCCAGTACATCCACCGGGCACTACATCCATCGATGGATGTAATGGCTCAGTGGATGCTACAGGCCTCGATGGATGTAATGTTCTATGCGTATGGATGTAGGCTGCTCGATGGATGTAGTTGCTCGTTGGATGTTGTGGCTCGTTGGATGTAGTGACTCGGTGGATGTAATTGCTCGCCCTTCCTGTTATCATGCAAGCGTGACGTTATTACATCCATCGTGCGAGCACATCCATAGTCAAAGCAAGATAGCTGCCATGGGGTCGCAATTATATTTAAGCCAATTTTGAGCTAATTACGTTTTTTGCGTTATTCACATTCTTATTGGATCGGAATCCTCAGCAAACCGAGGATAAGCCACAGAAAAGTTAGTGAATCTAAATTAAATTCGACTAACCATTCAACTTTTTTCTGCAAAGCGCAATAAAAAGTAAGATTATGTGCACATCCTAATCCACTATAAAAGTAGTTTACTGTGAACGACTTAATTTTCGCGATGACTAAATATTCGCAAAATTTTTTTGAGAATTTCGCGATTTGATCGAATTCGCGAAAAATGGTCACACGCAAATAAATACAGATACATCGCGTATATCTCCCGTTCATGAAATTTTCTGCCCGCGAAATATTCCCGAAACCGGCACTTCGCGAAATGTCAACGGCCCGCGAAAATTAACTCGTTTATAATGAGTTAATTATGAGAATTAAAGTGCTAGCAACTATAGTTTGGTAAGTGTGGAAACAACAAATAACGAAAATAACGCCTCGTCAACAGGGTCGTCTCCGAGCGGCGGAAGTGGTGGCGCATAAGGAAAGCGGGCATGACGGCAGCCGTCAGGCCCCAAACACCTTCGAGACAGGTTCGCGGAGTGTCTCCATATGGCATGACACCCATGCTTTCTACCCTCTTGACAATTTTGAAGTCCGAGCTCCATTAAATCCGGTAAATATGATCAGGACTGGGTGAAGTCTCCTGAGCGATTCGATGCAACGAGACTGGCGACCAACGCCGACATGCGACGATTATGCGCGCGCGGCTGGCGATCCGAGAACTCGCATACGCGCAGTGACGCATCAGTAGTAATTACCGGCTTTTTGCATTTAATCGGGCCGGTAACTTCCTGGAAATAATGCGAAATATGAAAAATATATGTCTTCGTTTGCGGCTGTGTTGCAACTAATGACGATCCTCCGACAGTATTGTGGAGTCAACGCGGATGTGAGCCGCACCGTCACAAGTGGTCGCAACGCAGTCGTTCCTTAACAAACGCAAATGTCTGGATGGCTTTAAGAAGAAACGAAAGGTGCAGCTGATGAAGTCTGCGTAATTGATGCATGCAATGGCACGTTCTGGACGGAGCTGCTTGATGATGTAGGCATAACACGATGGTGGACTCACGATGGATCTAATGACATGCTTTGATGAAGCTGCTCGATGGATGTGATGGCGCGCGGATGTAATGGCACGATGGATCTAAAGGCGCGTTGGACAGTGGCTGCACGTTGGACGATACTGGCCCAAACTGGATCTACTGGCACTATGGATGTACTGGCACACTATGGATGCAATCTGGCACGATGGATGTAATGGCAACGAAATTGGACGTATTTGCTCGATGGATGTAATGGCACGATGGATGTGCTGGCCCCCAGCCGTTCAGGGTGCACGTGTCCGCAAAATAAGCGGCTGCTGCTTCGTAGAAAGAAATTGGTTTGTCCTTAGCGCTGTTCTGCATTGTTTATTCTTTCAATTTTAATGTGTTCAGAAAACACCCATTCCACCTCTTTCGTTTCGGGTATGTTTTGAACTGATCTTACTCACTGTGCGAGCAAAAATCGATGCAAGTACTGAAAGCAATTATGCAATATCGACGTTTTTTGTAATTCGGCAATTTAAATAACAATATTTTTTCTTTGCCGCAAGGTGCGGTGCGAAGTGAGGCCGTACTGCCTTTTCGTAATGTCTGCTGCGAACACGCCACGCAGCATCTGATCGCACCGTTTCGTTTCGCACATTGGTGAGTTTCAGGTAGACCGTTTCCGCCGCCCGCTAAGCACCCACATAGAGCTCCGTAATCCGTCACAAGACCGTGAACTATGCAGACAAGGCTGGCGGCGCGCACGCGCAGCTGCAGCGTTTTCTTTACGAGTTCTTTTAAACCCCCTTGAATGACTTCACCATTTCGAGAAAATACCGGTTGTTTTTTTTAATCCTTTTTGCTTGCAGGGCATTGTAAAAATCACGAACTCGCGAGAAAAAGTATCTTGAGTACTCGTTACTTAGAGCTTGCAGCTCTAAAGATTCACGATAAATGTCGTCCAACTTGGGGAGAAACTAAACCTTTTTGTTGGAAGTATGACTAGCGTATGATGGCAGCTCGTTTCCTGTTTGTTTCGTCTGTACTCCGTTCACCGTAATTGGCAAACTTCAAAGGTCAGAGCTGCGTGAGGGATCAGTCGCGGAGCAAAGCACGTGACAGCTATTTTTAGGAACAGTACCCACCACCGTACGTTGTCACGTGCCTCGCTCCAACACTCTCATTGGCTCACGGAAGCTTTAGTTTTCTTCGTTTGCCAAGTTATGGGGAAATGACGTCTCATTTCCTTACGTTTATACGCACTACACGCAGCCGAAACGCATGAAAGAACATCGGAGTGGGACACGTGTTATTGCTTACGTGCCCACAAGAGTGGACCGGTTTTTGACTTAGTTGGGTTTTACTGTGTGACGATTGCTAGGATAGAAAACCATTCCAACGACACGTATACTCAAAAATAAAAAAAAGACCTAATTTAGGTTAAAAGAAAGGCAGATGAGAAAGGGGGGGGGGGGGCGTTTGGCCTGCCATGCAAGTATTTCTAGGGCCGTCCCTCTGCGGGACCTTGGAACAGTTTATCCCAAGTCTAAACATTCTCTGATCACCTGCCTCGCCGAAGTGACCAGTTCAGGGAGAGGTGAGATCTGTAGACAGGGGCACCTGCGAGAGGGCCCCCTTTGTTTGTGCGTCTGCAGTGAGTGTACCCCAACTTGCCCAGTTTGGACGGACGGGCGCAGATTGTGAACTTCAGAAGTAAAAGATTTTTCCTAACGAGGGCATCCCCAATGGACGTTGTCATCAACGACTAACACGAGAGTCTGCCCCCTCTAATGGGGTACTCATATGACGGCTGCGGCTGTTTAGGCAAGCGATGTGTGAGAGCGCGCGTTGTAAAACATCTGCAACTTGTGACTTCCTACAAAAGGGATTTCTCCGCAAGAATGAGAGAACGGAGTCCAAGTTGTCAACTAATTTTCTTATACTCAATCTTCTCGTGGTTTTTTTTTAAATTTTTATGCTGGGAAGGTTGTTCTATGAACCCACACGCAGACACAAGAAGAAAAAAAAAGTGAGAAAGAAACGAAAATAGCTTGTAGCCCTTTTCCCCAAGCCGAGAAAACAAAACAAACAAAAAAATAAATAAAGAAGAAAACCACCACCCCACGAATCAGTAGTGTGTCTTTGTTGGGGGCACCCCACAGTCTGCGGGTCTCCTCTCCGTCTCGAAGGCTTCGGTGCTTTGGAGGAAAGCGACCGTGGCTGTGGGCACTTTTCCGCAAATGTTGGGCGCCATCTATCGGCAAGCAGAAGAAACGTTTTTGATGGCGTGCCTTGCTTCCGGTTCTGCCCGCTCCAAGCTGTGTTGGCTGTCTGAACGCGGTCGGTAAATGCGCTCAGCGTTTGTTTTTCCTCTATCCAACGCGACCGACGAGCAGATTTGTTTTCAATTAATGCGTTAACTACGGATAACTTAGTCCGTTTGTACATTTTTTTTCCGAATGTTCGAACGACTGCAAAGTCCGTCGTCCGAACGGGACGACTGACTTCGCCGTGGCGCCCGTTGTGACTGACGACTCAGTTGAAGCTCTCTTCTACCAATGAGATAGTACAAACGGCATGTCATATGCAGTACCGGCAGTAAATTAGAAAAAAATAGTCGGAACCACGGTACGATTAAAAAAATTTTTTTTTAATTGCAAGTTATTTGTATAATCTGCTCGAAAATTTTAAATGGCAAGATGTATTCTCATAATTGTAAAGGCTTACTTTAAAATCGTCTAAAAAACTATGTGCCTGCACGTACAAATGTAATTTTGAACAAAGGTGTACTTTTGTGGTCAAATTTCAATGCGTAGCTCCATTCCTATAAAAAAGGAGACGAACAAACTGGGCTGGGTCAACGGCGGACTCGTTCAGCGTCCGCCGCTGCCCCTGGCGAGTTAGTTTTTCTCGTTTTTTACTGGAAGGAAGCAACAATTCGAAATTTCACAAGGTCAAATTTACTACTAAAGTAAATCTTTAATAAATATCTAAGATGTACACATGCAGCCGCCGATTTTTGAGCGAGCCTCGTCATTGATGTCAGCCCACTTCAGGCTACGGCTGTGTGAGGCTGTAGGTCCTGGAGAAAAAATAGAAAATCGGCCACACCTGTACTTTTTTTTTTTAGTGTCGCGTCTGTAAAGAATGTTGCAAAAACTTTTTTTTACTCGATACATACTTGAGGACGACAGATCAAGACGATTGTTTCCTGTTTCTTATTTAACCACAAGACCAGCAGATGCGGTCGTGGTAGGGAGAGAGCAGCTCCCATTTCACGTTCTGCGTGTGCACGTAGCAACAAACTGTGCAGCATAGCCACTTTACCTCAATGCTTCATAAATATTTGGAAACTGTTGGCGATTCCAATGTTTACAACAACCAGAAATGGAGACCGGCAGTTTGCGTAGCAACGCGAGACCGTCACATTATTACTATTGGTGAGCAAAAACGTGTGAGAGTGAAACGCACCATCCCAGAAACGCCAACTCCGAGACGCTCGCTCTGCGTGGCACATAAGCGACACGACAGCCTACCTAACTAATCTGCTGACTTGTATTTACACCCCAAAAAGCAGTGGCGTAGCCAGGATTTTATTTCGGGAGGGGTTCAACGGCATCCCCCCCCCCCCCCCTCAATGACGCAGGGTGAGCTCGCCGACTCGGACGCTCAGGCAAAAATTAGGGAGGCGCTGTTAAGATAAAACGGGTAAAGCTGCATTGTCATTTTTCAAAACGGAGCAGGCTTCATTTACAGGAATACGGGCGTGGTGGCTCACTGTTCTACCGTCGTCGTACTTGCGGCCCACCAACTTTAAAAGCTTCCTCACAGCACACAACTCCCTCCGCTTTTTGAGGTAGCACTGCATTACCAACGCGTGAAGGCCAGACAAAACACAAAAATAGCTATACTTTCACCAAAAAAAAAGTAAGCAGCAAAAAAAAAAAAATCTTGACGCTGAAAAATTGGAGCAACCGACCACGCACAAACACTAGGGGCCCATATTTAGGGCGAAGGTAATTCTGAGCAATCACAAAACCAAAATCTATTATCTATTAAAGGTTTAACAAATTCGTGCTACAGAACCAGATGCCGAAGGAAAGAGTGTTATCTTTGCTAGGCCGTTTTATCTTGCAGCGCGGTCCAAAGGCAGCAGCAGCATATCCTCGGGGTAAGGAGAAGTCATCAGTCCGAACTCGTCGTTCCGTCACTCGGAGAAATGACATGACGCACCACACAGAAACTACACGCCGAACGTGGAAAGGAACTTGACTACCCTTGCGCCTATGCGTAGTGAGAATATGAAGGCTTGTCTCTTCGGAGTTTCTGATGTTCCGTGCAACGAAGAGATTCATCAAATAAGGAATTGCATCGGTCGCCACCTCGACATACAAAGCAGAAAGCAAGACGGACTTCGTCGCATCCGTGAGCGACGATTTTCGCAAAGTGAGGAAACTTCGCCAAAAATAGGGAAATTTTAGGCGTCCAATGCAAGAGAGAGAAACGTGAAGCGCCCGTCACGTCTGCGGTATACAGGCGGTCGCCCTCTGTCCGGAGGCCCTATTTCAGAACGTCCATCGTCTCCTCAAGATCCTAGCGACTCTGCCCTTAACAACGGCGGAAGCTGAGCGCTCGTTCTCTTCACTACGACGGTTGAAAACATACCTGAGAGCGTCCACTTCGAATGAGCGACTGCTCGGTCTATACTTCGTTTCAGCTAAGTCCAGACGCAGCCGATGCTACAGGCGCGAGCATGTGGCCCTGAACAGTGCTTGCACTGCACGAGCGCGCGTGCTTGGCAGGGACGCTGAAAGCCCGGAGCTCGCGCTTGTAGCATCGGCTGCGTCTGGACCTAAGCTGAAACGAAGTATAGCGCTTTTGAATGTTCACCGCGACATTAAAGTTCAAGCGGAGGACGTCCTGGATATTTTTTCCCGTGAACGCAGGCGGCTGCATTTTAATGTGTAGGCGCTTGGCATAAATGAGATGATAAAGAGAACCTGTAAATTGCTTTCTAACATAACTAGTCACAGTTACCTTTTTATTCGCGGCAATTTCTAGTCGAAAGCACGTAATTCTGATCACAAAAGGTGTGCGTGAGCGCAGCGCCACCCGTTGCTTACAGTGCAATTGTTTTTTTACAATTCATTTATTATTCCTTACATCACTGACATTGTTTTATATTATCACCGTGTGTTCGTTTTATTATGTTCACTTTGGTTTGATTGAACTGTGTATTTCAGTGAGGATAGTTTGTTATACTTTGCCTTGAAATTGCCATCCTTCACCCCACAAATGTTTCGAAATATCCGTTCTCTATATATCTGAGATCAAGTTCCGCATCCCATCGAATAAACATGAATTAAGCAATATTGCATATTTTATTAATTTGAGCATTTTCTACCCCACAAACAATTTTCCCGAAAGCATATAAGTTGGAGATGGTCCGCGCTCCCCGTTGCTCCGTGCCTCGTGCAAAACCGACTGCGTGAGCAGGGGAGCGAGCGGGCCCCGTGTGGGGGGGGGGGTAGCTTTGGCATTTCGGGAGGGGTTTCGACCCCCAAACCCCCCCTCTGCCTACGCCACTGCCAAAAAGTAAAAGATAAAGGAACAAAACATGAACCATCCTTGAAGTGGCAGCTGCAAACGCGGGAGTGCTTTGAAAAACAGCCTTACGAGCCGTCCGCATTGTTTCGCTGGATCGCCCGAATCCAGTGCTGCCGCTTCGTCGAGTGCAGGCTAGTAAAAGGAAACCCAAAGAAGCTTAAACTGCGACAACGCTTGCTGTCGTTGCTGCATCCAACAACGAAACAGCGTTGATGCATGTCGGAGAACTTGGAAACCGCGCGACCACCGCTGCCTTCAGCAGTCCCGAGCCGGACGCACCACGCCACCAAAAATGGCGGACTCCCGTCTCGCTGCGTTGCTGCGCATGCGCGCGTGGAAACTCCGGAAAAGGCCCATTGAGAGAGGGGAACTGCCGCGGCTTCAAATGTGATACACCGCATGCCCCTTCCAAGGGATTCCACGTCAAAATGTCCAACGAGACGAAATGTCCAACGGGTCAGAATGTCCAATATTGGACATTTCGTCTCGGTGGACATTTCGTCTCGTTGGACATTTTGACCTGCTTGGACATTTCGTCTCGTTGGACATTTTGACTCTTTGGACATTTTGACCCGATTGGACATTTTGTCTCGTTGGACATTTTGACTCTTTGGACATTTCGACCCGATTGGACATTTCGTCTCGTTGGACATTTTGACTCTTTGGACATTTTGACCCAATTGGACATTTCGAATCGGTGGACGTTTTCACCCGATAGACATTTTGACCTCTTTGTATCGTTGGCCCAGACTCTGGCACTGCATAATGCTGAGACGGACGTCTTTAGAATTCCGAATACTTACACGCGCCCCGGGTTTTCGCTAAAGCGGTAGTAGTGTGATGACTTGAAGAAATCTGACAAACTTTTTTTGGAAAAAACAAAATATTTCTAATCGAAAAAAAAAAAAAAACTAATATACGTTGCGGACGCTGAAAGTCCGCTAAAATGTAACCCTAGCGGTTGGAAGAAAATGTCAAATTTCAGATTTGTGCTCTGGTTAAAAAGTGTGGGGGGGAGGGGATTTTTTTTTTTAATTAACAAATGGGGCCCGTTTTCGGTGACGGACGCTATTCATCTTCATGTATTCGTGGGCTCTGTTGACCACCATTTCAGCACTGAAAATTTCTAAGCATTGCCTAAAATGAATCAGACTACGTTATGTTCCGAAAAATTGGGTTAATTGCTCCAGCCGCTGGAGTTATATACTGGCGGGGTTGGTGCTGACCGCGATATCCAGCTTATTTTTGCGATGCTTAAAACAGGGTTTCCTTCCTTAACCTGCAAATTAGGAGACACCTAAGGCAATATAATTAAAAGTGATGAATAACGGCAGCAAATGCAATAATAGATTTTGTAATTAGGATAAGGTGATTGAAGCAAAAGATAAAATAGCGCTAACTAAAACTTTGGATTAGGTAGTTGGTTCATGACTAAAAGGAATGAAAAACGCAAAAAGACACGAACGAAAAAAGAAAAAAAAGAAAGGTTGTGTTCTATGTCTTCTTTTTCGTCTGTATCTTTTTGCCTCTACAATGTTATCTTATATTGAGCCAGTTTTAATGTATGAAAACCAAGGAGGGTGCTTCGTGCCCAGGTCCACGAGGTTCACATGCGGACGTTTGCAGCAGAAGCGTTTAAAACGAGACTCAAGAAGAAATTACTCATTGCACGTGCATTCGTGCAATGAGTAAGTTTTACAATGGATGCAACGGATCATCTGTTATCGAACAATACAGTTTGCACACTGAATTCGATGTCAGACGATCCCTGTTTTCTTCCATCTGATGTCATTTCTTTCCTGGGAAGCGAATATTCCAACTCTCTGAAATGTTTTCACTTAAACACTCGATCAGCACGGAGTAAGTCAGAAGAGATTGAATTATTTTTTCGGCAATTTAGGTTCAACTATGATGTAATTATTCTTTCCGAAACGTGGTTCGCTGATGCTGCTGACGTTATTAAATTACCAATGTATAATACCTACTTTTTAAATCGCACCGTATGTCGCGGAGGGGGAGTGGCGTTGTCGACCATTTGCGGTGAGCTGCTTACTGGATTACAGTTGCGTTCACCAAAGATTTCGAGATGTTGTCCTTGCTGATAGATAAAAAGTTATCACGGTTTGTTACCGTCCGCTCGGTGGTAATCTTTCTTCTTTTTTTACGTATCTAGAATCTTTCCTTCGAGTTTGCAAATGATAATAAATAAAACGTAATCTTGGGGGCGATTTTAATATAAATATGCTACTTGAAATGCCAGACAAAAGACAGATGGACGCGTTGATTAAAGCAAGCGGATGTATATATACGATATCTTTGGCTACTAGGATTACTGTTCAATCTTCCACATTACTTGACCTGTTCGTTACGAGCTTTCCTGAGTCATAGTGTTTTTTTTTTCTTTTTTCACTGTTTTGCTCGCTGCTGATGTCGGGTGATGTGGTGGGGGCTTCAGACCAGTCAAGCTGTGCTAACAGCTTTTTTTCCAAGCCGCCCTCCAACCTGTACTTTGTTGGAAAATAAACTCCTGTTATTACCTTATTTTAGTCGTCCACCCCGAATCTTTCCCCCGGATAGGGCGAGCACATGAATACGCAGTGTGTACGAAGAAACCCAGCATGCTTCAGATTCGGCATCGCATACTTTGTTCGCTGCCATCCTAGCTTCCTTCCCTCGATAAAGGGGACAGATGACTGCACCCTCGTTATAATTAAAGTCACTGCTAGTGGCATTAGTCAGAAGGCCTTGGACAGGGGTCGGCGCATTCTGTGCCTCCCGCAGTTTTTCGCGCGTTTCTATTCCATATCTGACTCGATCATACTTGATATAAGCAACATTAAACAGGGTTGCAAGAACTTTCATAATAAGCATTCTTAACGCAAGCCATACAGCGTGTATACAGCATGGAACGGATTAAAAAATGACACGTGGTTCAATACAAGTCTGTTTATTCCACATGCAAAAATAGTGTCGCCTTTTCAAGCGCCGTTAGTCAGCTCAATGTGAGACTGGGAGCGCGCCACTGCTGGCAACTCTGTCGATGTAATTCCGGACATCAACAAACGTGGGCGGGTGAGAGCTGATGAAAGATGCAAAGGCGTCCATTTCTTGGTGCAATTTGTTGTTCCTGGTTTGGATGACGTGGGATTGCGGCTGAGCCACGGCCAGAGGGTCAAGCAGTAGCGCTTGAATCCTGTTTTGCGCTGCATGCTGAGCCGACTTCAGGAATTGCAGAAACTCTGCCAGGTCGGGATGTCTGCTTGGCAGGCGGCTATGCAGACCGTTGTGCCAGCCCTCCACGTTGTTGGTTGTCCTGGCACCTCGGTTGCCGAATTGCCCCCAGATGTCCTTGAGCAGGCTGTTGGTAAGCCAGAACCCTCTGAAGTACCTCTCGAATTGGTCCAGGCGCGCAGCGTTCAGCGGCTGAAGGCTTGGCTTGTCTGAGAGCAGGTCGCTGGCAAATTCCAAGCGGAAGGCGTCCGGAACGAAGGGGAGGTGCCTCACTCTTGTGAACCACGCGTGGACTGCAGGGTTATCCCTGCAGAGTGTCTTGAGGCCCAGCTCGTCCCGCCTTGCGTTAATAGCCTTTGCAAAGTGGAAGGCGCACCCTCGGATCTGTTGCGATGCAAAAAACGTAGAATGTAAGGAAGCATGTTAATTAGGCAAACACCACGCCCCGTTTTTGTATACCAACTTAAAAAATTCACATTTTCATCTACTCAACTCGAGAGTAAAGCATGATTGTACTAGAGAATGAATGACGCATTGTCCTAAATATGCATTTTAGTTTTGCGTGTGGGCGCTCGTCACTTGCTATTTCAGAAGTCTCGTTTCAGAGACTTCAAGGAGCACGATGAATTGTTTTTGCGAATTATTGATTATTCAAAGTGATATGCATGCTACTCCACGTCTAAAGAGCAATGGCACGTGCTCAATGCTTCGATAAGTGGCAGCTCTACATTTCTCAAGTTCACCCTATGCAACGCTACACAAAACATGAGAATTGGGAGTGTGCCCCGCTCTATGAAAACGTAAATAATTCACCTGTGGCCGTCCTGAAGATGTCCTGAACACGTTGATTGCAGCTTGAATTGCTGCGGACTCGTAATCGAACACCCACGTAGCCGTCGTTGATAATGTGCCAATATGTCCGAATCTTCGCTCCATTGATGCCTGCAGGCACCGAAACACGACTTCGTATGCTTGCACATCACAGGCTTGCATCAGTGCGTAAAGCACAGGGTGTGCTTCCCCTTTGATAAAGGTGTGGAGGGTGTAGAGCTGTCCTGGGCAGTGAAACTCCGGGGGTTGTACTTGTAGTTCCCGTCGCCCAGAACTTGTTCTGCGCCCACCAGGGCATCGAGGTCCTTCTCGGCGTAGAAGACCAGTGTCCGCCGTCCTTGAGTCTTGTCTTCAAGTTGGAGAAACACTTGCGAATCCGTAGTGACACGGAGCTCAGGTAGAATGGCGTCAAGAGTGTTTCCTTTCAACGCCGCGTGGTGTCTATTCCGTGAAAGGCACCGTCGCTTGGTAGAAAATCCGTAGCCACTGTTGAGTTGTGCTTGAATTTGCCCTCGAACGGTGTCGTCATAATCGGCAAACCTTTCAGGAATAGAGGAGACGGCTTCGTCAAATGCTTCTCTCGGTCTTTTTCGGCTGCTGCGGACGTTTGTCCGTACTTCATACATGAAGCGTTTCGAGAGAACGGTGGAAGCATTGGAGTCTCCAGACGGGTTGCAGCTGTGGGATGTCGACGGCCGATCTGGATCGGTGGCCAGCACGCCGTTTCTTAGTGTCAGGTGAGCCACTGGGCACCTCTCAGTTGGTCCGACTTGCTGACTCAGGCGGTAGCAGGCGATACACCTATAGTAGACTGTGCTGGGATCCTTTGGGTGTGCTGACTTGTAAGAAAATTCGAGCACAGCGTTCTCCCATCGTTTACTTCGATACTGGATCACAGGTCGACTTGAGCGCTTATGTGACGTCACAAACGACGGGACCCTGAAGCCGGGCTCCATGTCGACACGAAAGCAGTCGATGAATGCTGATCTGATGTCGTCGCTGTACCTTTCGTTGAATCTGCAGATAATAATAAGAATATATCACATTAAAATTTTTATTGAACCATTCGAAAACTAATTATTCGCGTAGAACTCAAGCAACATTTCACTAATCAACAAGACATAATTAATACCCTACTTCTGTTTGACCAGCGCACAGGCAACTGATAATCTCCGAGTGTAGACACTGGTTGGTAAAACAATTGTCTTGGTTATTAAAAAAAGAAACAAATTTTCCACTCACCAGATCCTAGAAGAACGTGTCGAATCGAGAAGCTGTTGTAACTTGTTTCTTCAGGTAGCGAGACTCGAGATCTTGTTCTGAACAGTTTATGTCTTGAATAACGCAGACGTGCGCAAAAATAAGGCAAACCGTGCGCAAACCAGGTCGAATCTTGTCGTACCGAGATGCGCCTTTTGTGTTAAACGGGGTCACCGGCCGATCGGACCCCAGTGTCCTCGACAATGAAGTAAATCCTTGCAACAAACTCTTGCCTCCGCTTCCTTGCAAAGAATTCGCGCTTTTTGTGTCAAACAGGTCGTTGAGTTAAACGGGATCACCAGCCATCGAACCTCAGTGTCTCAGACAGTGGGCGAATCCTTGCAGACAAACTTTTGCCTCCACTCCCCTTGGCCGACAAGAGAATTCAGCGTCCTGTTGTCCAAGTATAAATCTTTTGTGCATAAGCGGCAGTCACCGTACGATCGACTCAGTGTCCCCGACAGTAAGAGCGAATATACCTTTTGGACACAAACTCTTCTCTTTTGCTGCCACTAATGAGAACAGAATCTTTTGTCAGTTAAACAGGTCTTAGAATTAAACGGTCACTGGCCATCTGGATCAGTGTCCGACAGTGGCTGAAATCTTGGAACAAACTTTGCCTCCACCTCGTAATGGCACGACAAAAGAATTCAGCGCCTTTTGTGATTACCAACAGTGGTCTTTTGTGTTAACCAGGGTCACCGGCACGATCGGACCCAGTGTCGTCCCGACAGTGGAGCGAAATCCTTGGAACAAAACTTTGCCTCCACCGATCTTGGCCGACGAAAGAATTCAGCGCCTTTGTGTTAAACAGGGTCTTTATTAAACAGGGGTCACCAGACGATCGGACCCAGTGTCCCCGACAGTGGGGCGAAATCCTTGGAACAAACTTTTGCTCCACTCGACTTGGCCGACAAAAGAATTCAGCGCCTTTTGTGTTAAACGGGTCTTTTGTGTTAAACGGGGTCACCGGCCGATCGGACCCAGTGTCCCCGACAGTGGGGCGAAATCCTTGGAACAAACTTTGCCTCCACTGCCCTTGGCCGACAAAAGAATTCAGCGCCTTTTGTGTTAAAAGGGTCTTTTGTGTTAAACGGGGTCACCGGACCGATCGGACCCAGTGTCCCCGACAGTGAGGGCGAAATCCTTGGAACAAAACTTGTGCCTCCACTGACCTTGGCCGACAGAAAGAATTCAGCGCCTTTGTGTTAAACAGGGTTTTTGTGTTAAACGGGGTCACCGGACGATCGGACCCAGTGTCCCCGACAGTGGGGCGAAACTTGGAACAAACTTTTGCCTCCACTCCCTTGTCGACAAAGAATTCAGCGCCTTGTATTAAAAAGGGTCTTTGTGTTAAACGGTCACCGGCCGATCGGACTGATGTCCTCGACAGTGAGAAATCCTTGGAACAAACTTTGCCTCCACTCCTTGGCCGACAAAGAATTCAGCGCTTTTGTGTTAAACAGGGTCTTTTGTGTTAAACGGGGTCACCGGACGATCGGACCCAGTGTCCCCGACAGTGGAGTGAAATCCTTGGAACAAACTTTTGCCTCCACTCCCTTGGCCGACAAAGAATTCAGCGCCTTTGTATTGAAGCAGGGTCTTTTGTGTTAAACGGGGTCACCGGCCGATCGGACCGAGCGTCTCGACAGTGGAGCAAATCCCCGGAACAAACTTTTACCTCCACTCCTTGCCGACAAGAATTAGCGCCTTTTATGTGCTGTGGTCTTTGTGTTAAACGGGGTCACCGGCCGATCGGACCCAGTGTGCTGACGGTGAACGAAATCGCTGGAACAAACTTTTGCCTCCACTCCTTGACTAACGAAAGAATTCAGCGCCTTTTGTGTTAAACAGGTCTTTTGTGTTAAACGGTCGTCGGCCGATCGGACCAGATATCCGGCGAGTAGGGCCAATCAAGCTAAATAAGCACTTCCATCCCCACCATTAGCAAGACAAGAATTCAGCGCCTTTGTCTAAACAGGGTCTTTGGTGTTAAGGCGGGGTCACCGGCCGATCGGACCCAGTGTCCCCGACAGTGGGGCGAAATCCTTGGAACAAACTTTTACTCACCGCTCCCCTTGGCCGACAAAAGAATTTCAGCGCCTTTTGTGTTAAACAGGGTCTTTTGTGTTAAACGGGGTCACCGGCCGATCGGACCCAGTGTCCCCGACAGTGGGGCGAAATCCTTGGAACAAAACTTGTGCCTCCACTCCCCTTGGCCGACAAAGAATTCAGCGCCTTTTGTGTTAAACAGGGTCTTTTGTGTTAGACGGGGTCACCGGCCGATCGGACCCAAAGTGTCCCCGACAGTGGGTGAAAATCTTGGAACAAACTTTGTGCCTCCACTCGCCTTAGCCACGACAAAGAATTCAGCGCCCTTTGTGTTAAACAGGGTCTTTTGTGTTAAACGGGGTCACCGGCCGATCGGACCCAGTGTCCCCGACAGTGGAGTGAAATCCTTGGAACAAACTTTGCCTCCACTCCCCTTGGCCGACAAAGAATTCAGCGCCTTTTGTGTTAAACGGGTCTTTTGTGTTAAACAGGGTCATCGGACGATCTGGACCCAGTGTCCCCGACAGTGAGGTAAATCCTTGGAACAAGCTTGCTGCACTCACTCCCTTGGCCGATCAAAGAATTCAGCGCCTTTTGTGTTAAACAGGGTCTTTGTGTTAAACGGGGTCACCGGCCGATCGGACCCAGTGTCCCCGACAGTGGGGCGAAATCCTTGGAACAACTTGCCTCCACTCTCCCTTGGCCGACAAAAGAATTCAGCGCCTTTTGTGTTAAACAGGGTCTTTTGTGTTAAACAGGGTCACCGGCCACGATCGGACCCAGTGTCCTCGACAGTGGGCCGAAATCCTTAGGAACAAACTTTTGCCTCCACTCCCCTTGGTGGCGATAAAGAATTCAGCGCTTTTGTAGTTAAACAGGGCTGCTGCTGTGCAACACGGTCGCTGACCGATGGACTCTAGTGTCCCGACAGCGGTAGGAAATCATGGAACAAACTTTTGCCTCCACTCCTGGCCGACAAAAGAATTCAGCGCCTTTTGTGTTAAACAGGGTCTTTTGTGTTAAACGGGGTCACCGGCCGATCGGACCAGTGTCCCGACAGTGGAGCGAAATCGCTTGGAACAAACTTGCCTCCACTCCCCGCTGGCCGACAAAAGAATTCAGCGCCTTTTGTGTTAAGCAGGGTCTTTGGTGTTAAACGGGGTCACTGAAGCCGATCCGGACCCATGACCCTGACGATCAGGGCGAAATCCTTTGGAATAACCACTTCACATTCCCATTACAGTGGCAAAGAATTCAGCGCCTTGTGTTCAGCGGGTGTCTTTGTGATAAACGGGTCACTGCGGCCGATCGGACCCAGTGTCCCCGACAGTGGTGAAATCTTGGAACAAGCTTACCTCCACTCCTCGAACAGCCGACAAAGAATTCGGCGCCTTTTGTGTTAAAACAGGGTCTTTGTGTTAAACGGAATCACCGGCTGATCGGACCTAGTGCTCCCGACAGTGGGGCAAATCATGGAACAAACTTTGCCTCCACTCCCCTGGCTGACAAAAGAATTCAGCGCCTTTTGTGTTAAACCGGTATCATTGTTGTTAAGCAAGGGTCACCGGCCGATCCGGACCCAGTGTCCCCGACAGTGGGGTGAAATCCCCGGAACAAACTTTTGCCTCCACTCCCCTTGGCCGACAAGAATTCAGCGCCTTTGTGTTAAGCAGGGTCTTTTGTGTTAAACGGTCCGGCCGATCGGACCCGGTGTCCCCCAGTGTGCGATGCCTGGAACAAGCTCCGCCCGCTTGGCCGACAAAGAATTCAGCGCTGCTTGTTAAACAGGGTCTTTGTGTTAAACGGGGTCACCGGCTGATCGGACCAGTGTCCCCGACAGTGGGGCGAAATCCCTTGGAACTCAAACTTTTGCCTCCGCTCCCCAGCCGACGAAAGAATTCAGCGCCTTTGTGTTCAACAGCGTCTTTTGTGTTAAACGGGGTCACCGGACGATCGGACCCAGTGTCCCCGACAGTGGGGTGAAATCCTTGAACAAATTTTTATCTCCACTGACCTTGACCCACAAAAGAGAAAACAAAAGAATTTAGCGCCTTTTATGTTAAACCGAGGGTTGTGGGTAGTCAATCAACCAAGATTGAGCACTTTGACGTGGACATTTTGACCCCTTTTGGATATTCGTCTCCATGGACATTTTGACTCGATGGGCATTTTGACCCGATTGGACATTTCGTCTCGATGGACATTTTGACCCGATTGGACATTTTGTCTCGATGGACATTTCGACTCGATGGACATTTTGACCCGATTGGACATTTCGTCTCGATGGACATTTTGACTCAGATGGACATTCTGACCCGATTGGACATTTCGTCTCGATGGACATTTTGACCCGGATGTGGACATTTCGTCTCGATGGAGCATTTCGACTCGATGGACATTTTGACCCGATGGGACATTTCGTCTCGATGGACATTTTGACTCGATGGACATTCTGACCCGATTGGACATTTCGTCTCGATGGACATTTTGACACGGGTGTCACGTGGCCTATTGGACATTTTGACTCGATGGACATTTCGTCTCGTTGGACATTTTGACCAGAAGCCCCTTCCAAGGTCATCGCTTGGGCGACCGCGGTCGTCCAAAAGATTTTTTCCTTTTTTTAGGGCGGGGAAAAGAAAAGGGGCTTAGGGCCAGCACATCCATCGTGCCATTACATCCATCGAGCAATTACGTCCAATTTAGTGTCATTACATCCATCGTGCCCGTATATCCATAGTGCCGGCACATCCATCGTGCCATTACATCCATTTTTGGCCAGTTCATCCAACGTGCATACGCTACATCCATCGTGCCGTTACATCCATCGTGCCATTAAATCTACCACGACATCACATCCATCGAGTAACTTCGTCCAAAAGCGTGTCATTACATCCATCGTGCCGTTACATCCATCGTGTCATCACATCCATCGTGCTGCTTCGTACAAAACGGGCCATTACATCCATCAATCACGTAGGTTTATTTCTTCCTTTAACTATGCTGTAGAATAGTTCACATTATTTTAGAAGAGTTATACGCTAAATTGAATGTACTAAAGCGAGTAAAGGGACCCTCTGAGCGACATGCACTTTCATGCGGCCCTTGGCGTCTCCAAAGTCGAACACGCATCGTCGGCTTGTTTCCACGCTGATCAGACATTAGTTACTTCTTTTATCAGCCTCAAAATTAACTAAATAATAATATTATTATAGAATTAGGACGGTACACAAAATCACACCTTTTATTTCGCTCGAGTAAAAAATCTGAATGTCTTATAGAATTTCATTGTGATACACCAGCGTTCCATACAAACGAAGCAAATTTATCTGAAGCCCGCAAACTCCGTAGGTGCAGTCTACCTAAGGTTATCAATAGACTCGACCATGTCATTTGTCGAAACAGATAAAACATTGGCAGAAATGGTTAGACTGAATAGGTGAATCTAACGCACGCAATTACCAGCTGACGGTTACACGCTTCAATATCATTTCCATTTGTCACTGCGCACCTTGGACACAATTTGGGGTCCAACACATGTTTACGTCGCCGCCCAAGGTCTTCATTCAACGTGTAGTGCTTCCCAAAATAAAATGCTAACATGACTCTCAATCGCTCACCGCAAAGTGTACGATTTCGAAAAGGCGGTGCCTGTACGTCACTTGAAATAAAAACCCCAGCCTATAAAACCGAGCGTCGTAAAAAAGGGGACCGACATTTTTATTCCCACCTCCGAACAGAAACAGAGCGCCACGCACTCATCACACAGGGCAGAGGCCGGACTCAGGCCACACTGAGCTGACTGACAAGAGACCATACCAAGCGCGCGCGAGGGGAGGAGAAACTTCCTCCGCCGGAGAACAGCGTCACACGACGTGCGACGTTTCGGGGATCTATTTCACGCAGCGGCTACCGCGAGACCTTTCTCACTTCGATAGTGGCGCCATCTAGAGTTCGCGCGTTCAACCATGTCGCGAGGCGCGCGCCATCTGGCGCTGAAACGGACGAATAAATAGATGTACCGCGCCCTCTTAACGGAGGGGATACAAGTGAGTGTATTTGATTATTTGACGGGTAGTTTTATGCACGAGGCGCGTAAACAGCAGACGTCGCATATATTCCTCCGCGCGCATGAGCACAGTTGAAGATAGTTTTCGACGCTTATAAAATGTGTATGAAAAAGTGTATAAAGTTAACCAAGCCGCTGGATTGACAAAACGATCGGTGATGCTAAACATTACCGAAAAGTCCTGTTTTACACGATGCATAGTGGTGTCATTTGTTTGCTTAACTCCAGCGATGCCGATCCTTCAAATGCACTTTGTTCAAGATACTAAAACGTTTCAGTAGAGCGTACGCTAAGGATTGCGAGCCTTGCGGGCGTGTGCCCAATTCATGCTCACAAAGTGACGGCACGAGCTCCCGCCAGCAACGCAGTCCTTGCCCACGAAACTCTATTTAGACGCAGGGAGAGGTGCATTCTATCGTGAGTGCCTGCTCTCAGCTTTTGCTGCAATAAACGAATAAACGAAATACATTTTCGCAGTGCATGTCTGAATGTTCCAAAAACTCAACTGCTTTTTTTAATTATTATTAGTCGTTTGCGTTTAACGGAGTCTGGAGAAAGCTTGTCCTACGCCCGAGCGATTCCAACTCTGCTCGTGCTATTATATTTGCCGATAGAGACGTCTTCCCGAACTTTATAACTCCAATGAAGGTGCACAAACGCTTAGTTTCTTCATGTTAGAAAACAAAACTCTCTTTATATTAAGAAAAAAAAAAGATCTAGTCCGCCGTATCCAACAACATGAACGTGACGCAGTTGTACCCGGTTGCGCCCGCACAAGGCTCGCGCCGTCGCACGCGTTGCCGGCCCAGCTCAGACATGGCGGCGGGGGTGGTGTGGGCGCGGACATAGGGCAGAGGATTGCCGTCGATGGAAAGGAGGAAAACGAGGGGAGAGGAGGGGCCTTAGTGTCTAGGAATGCTGGGGACGATGGGCAAAGCACTGAAGCCAAATACCGTGGACCCGGTGGAAGCCAATACTGGCAACGCTCCGCGGAAAGCGGGCGAAAAGTATCGCGCCCCTGGCGAGCTCGTAGTCTCCGCTAGCAGACGAATTCTCCAAAATGCATTGGTTTTGCCCACTGATCTCAACGACAATTCGACGCGGCTGACCAAATGGCTATGGACGGGAATGCGGTCCGGCATCTTTTGGTGATTCATTTGGTAGAGTTATATCATCTCTAGCCATCATAGTAATATGGCGAGACAGCGCAATGGCGGCAGGCTGCCATAAAATAGCCGTAGATCTAGTACGCCTGTACCGTGGGTGATATTTCGTGCTTGATTGAAGTTGTTCAGACCCTGAAGCAGATTCTTGAAGCCCGGCGTGAACGGTAGCCTCCGTCTTTGAGGGACCCGGCAGAAGAGTTCTACGAAAGCGCAGCACCGGGGGAGAAAGCTGCGCTGCTCGGCATCGAAAGCGGGCTACGTGCCGCCAGCGGCTGCTTTCGATGCGACTTTCGATCGCCGTGCTGTGCTTGTTCTTCCCCGGTGCTGCGCGATTTCGTTTTGAAGGCTCTCACCGGGTCCTCAAAAACAGAACTACGGTTCCGCACTCTGTTTTGGGCGAGGCGATCATTTTGTCAGGATGCCTCAGGTTATTCTCACCAGCCAGTTTGACGTGCGCCACCGCTGCCGCGGTCCGCCTCAGGGGCACCTGGTCTTATCTGCACGCTGCGACGAAGAGCGAGATGCCGGGCGTTATGAGAAGCTGGGCGCGGCCGGCCCGTACTCGTGGATCGCCGCCTGTCCTCTGTGAACCAAAGTTATGGCGGCGCCACGCATGCGCCGGTTTAGCAGCACGGTGAATCCCGTCACCTGTTTCAATCGTCACGGAGATATCACCCACGCTATTTTGACGGCGGCCTGCCACGCACAGCTGCCAAAACGCCGTCTGCCATGGATGGATGATGGTGGCTGCCGGTGGCTTCCAGCAGCTGTATCTTGGCTAGAGGTGGTGATATAACTATGGTCGCCTGGAAGACGCGTCTCCGACTGGTAATTGTGTTTACCCGCGGCCAAAAAGTGGTCCATTCCGATTTCCGCGCTGATGACCGTCATACAAGTGTCGTGTTGTCGCCGGTGCGGTGACCCTGGTGGCGTCCCAACAAGTTGTGGTTTAAATCGCAGACGCCTGTTCTGCTGCAGGTCAAAAGCTTTCCACTGTGACAGTTCACAGGAAGCTAGAGCGGCCGGAAGTTGGGACGCCTAAAGGGACGCCGTGACGGCGGCGACACTCACGTTCCGCTCGTGCTTTTCCGCCAGCATTTCTACGGCCAACCGCCAGGATCGCGACGAGGCAACAGCATGACAATCGCGTCATTTGTTGCCACATTGGGACCACTGCTCGATGTATGGAGCGGGATAAGGACGCACTTACACACCGTCGAAGACGCGATCCAGGCACCATAATATAACTCTACCAAAAAGATGGTCCCGCCAGTGACCGCATTCGCGGAGCGGGCAAACGCGATACTGTCATTGAGATCAGTGGTTTTGCCTATCTCTGTGCAAGGTGACCAACAAAAAAATTGGCATGCGGACATTCGCTGCTTTGAAAGTTAAAAAATGGGTGCCAGCTCATGGTGAAGGACAGCTTTCTTCGCGTGGAAAGATGTTACAGCTTGCGGGTGAAAATTTTGGAGTTCTCCCGAAGAAGCATTCTGTCCCTGGCATTACGTAAGCCAGGCAAAACACGAATATATGCCTTCGCGCTGTTTCGTGAAAAATGGGAATGTACAAACATTTCAAACATAGCTTCGTTTCAACTTTGTTCGTTCTTATCAGTCAATTCCTTTGTTGTTGCAATTCCCATACCTCATGAATGCTCTTGCTTATAGCCGTTTCGTCGAATAGACGAGCTGGCTAATCCGTTAAGATCGTCTCCGGATGAAGAAGACAAAAGTCAATTTCGAACCACGTACGTTACGACGATGTCAGAATGCTCTGAAGAAGTCGTTGTGCATATACAAATTTCCGCTATTATAAGTAGGAATAATAAAAGCGGCTTTACGAAAAAAGCAGACTTCTCGCGCTTGCAAGGAAAGAAGGGAGAGCGCCGTAGCCCGCAAAAAAAAGGTGATTTCAGTCACGTTATTTACGCTTCGCTGCTTCTTTACTTCTGGGATAAAGGCCGACACCTGTTGGAACCGTCTCCCACGCTTTCCATTTTTAGTCTTCTTTCATTTATATTTTTGGGTCGACGCTATTTTACCGCGTCTTTCTTCCTCCTGCTTTTGTGTTGCTGTGTTTTTTGCTTTTTGTTTGCTCTTTTTTGTTTTGTGTTGTTTACCCGACGCGTACGCCATCGCGTATCCTTGTTTTGTTTGGCTTATAGTGTTTATTTTCTTTCCTTCCTTCGTACCCCGGTTCGTCTGTTGGTCTGCTAGGCTAGGCTCGGACATTTTGAGGGCCGTCTGCAGCTTTGTTGTTGTTGTTGTTTTCTTCACTGTCGTCACTGCGATAACCTCCTATTTTTCGCCTTCGATTGAGTTTCTGATCTGAAATCGTCATTCGTGCTTTTTATATTTATTAAATATATTAAAAAGTGTAAGCTCGTTATGCATTTTTATTCGAATTTTATTTGTACGCCGGCCGGCACGTCTGCTACGGGTCATCGTTTGTTGATCAACCGGCCGCATTCGAGCATACACCAGCGCATACTTAGAAATGGCAGGCATGCCGTGTGCTGCCTACTACTGCAAAAACAAGTTTTTGCGATGGCAAGTCGGAAAATCTTTCTACCGCTTCCCGAAGGGCCGAACAAACGTGAGTAACTAAGTTATGCAGCATTCAAAGTAAACGGTTAAATGTGTAAATAAGCAAACATGCAACAAGCAGCTAAAAAAAGGGACGCTTTCTTCTTTTTCATTAGTGTCGTCTGTTGCTTCCGCTTTGTTTATTGTGAACTCAACACCGGCGGCGATTACCAGCTATCCATTTGCTGCTTTCCATTTTCTTTCTTTCTTTTTCTATAAGCGCCGCCACGATCGTCGTAGTTGGTGGTAGTTTTTTTGCTGGGTATCTTTGTATCGTCTGCTAACTTGTTTGTTTTATTCATAGTTGTTCCTTCTCCTCCCCGTTTCTTTTTATTTTCGTCGGGAATGGCGACACCATCTTTTCTGCAAAATTCGGTAAGTGTTTGCACGGTCATTTTTATCCTTACTTTTTGTTTTGTTTTTATGCTCCAGCAGCTCGTGCGCTTGCTCTGGTAATACCAACATGTCGTTTGTGCAGGTTTTAATGATTACGACGTAGTTCGAGTAGCTAAACGCCTTTTTTCCACTTCCCAGACGCGCTTCAAACGCCTGTGAGCGTGTGATCCCCTGAGAGGCGTTTGAGACCGCTAAATAAACTGCTCTATCTTTGTTTATGAGCGCGTTGTTATTCGATTGTCGTTGCAGTTGCGATCAGTGGATTTCGCTTTGCAAGCGGACTGACCGTAATGAATTGTTTCAGCTGTTGGGGTGAAGAAACGGGGCTCGCAAAGCTCGAGGACGTCGCGGAGCCTATAGTTTTCCATTGCGTCGCCTGCTTGCGTAGACTCCGAGTCCGCTAGAGGCGCCACTGTCACGTTCGCCGCCTCTCCCATCAGGTTTTCGGTATTGGCGAAGCTATATGGTATTTGCTGAAACTGTTGCACAGCTCCTTTAAAAGGACACTGACACATCAATTTTTTTTAATCTGAAACGATTGAAAACGATGTCTGAACATTACCCTTAAAATTCGAAACTTGGGAACTCAACATTTGTGAAGTAAAAAAAAAAAGAATCAAAATTTGGAATTTAAAGATTTCGCGCGATTCGCGCCACTGCAGTGACGTAAAATAATGAGCCGTCCTGCGAGTCGAGTTTCTCCAACTCCTCCGAAACGCCGCTGCCGCCGCCACCCGAAGTGTCGTGTTCGCCGGCATCCCACAAACAACCGGTTTCCTCGCCTACTCGCTGCGAACAGACGACGCTTGACTTTCGAGTTTGTAGTTCTTTTAGGGCCCTTTCAGCGATCTCAAGTTCACTGAAACAGTGCGAGGCCGAAGAGAACGCGCAGTGGACTTTTGTGAGCGACGTGAAGGGCACGTCGTGATCGGTTCTAAGTGAAAGGCTGCCCCGACGGAGTCAGAATTGAAGCTACGATAAACGGACACCAAAGCCAGTTGTTTGGACGTTTGACGATTTCCTTTTTGAAGTCTGAGAGGTCATGTCAGGTACCTAAAAAGACTACTTCTTCCTATTCTCCGACTCACCGATCCTCCTCTGCTACATACGTGGAGCGCCGCCATGTTTTTCGAGGGAGGATAAAAATCCAGGATGCGACATCACACCGGACTCCGATTTTCGGTATTTCCAAAAAGAAAGGGCCATAGTTCGCTCGCATAGTGCGTTATAAAACATGTTTTGTGAATGCCGTTTTTAAATGTTATAGAAATGTCGCGTACAAAGCTCCTAAATTTCATAATATTTGATGTCACAAAGCAAAGAAGCCAGGATGTGAGGAGTGGGAGAGGAAAACGCCAAAAACGAAAAAGCGCAAGCGCGTAGAAATTTTTTTTCGTTGTCTTTCTTTGCACGCCTATGACTATAACTTGCATCGTTTTAGACAACAACAAAAAAATAGGATCTTTGGGGTGTCACTGCCCCTTTAATTGACAGGGGTTTGCATGCATGTTGAGGTATAATCGTTTAGAACAGGTTTGTGGGAATGTTAGCCTAGATAGTTTTGATAAAGAGCGTAAATTTAGAAAGTGGGTTTCTACCAGTTTTGTTCTAACTTTCCATTTTTTTTACTGTGTCCGAACAACTATGCTACTGTCTGACACTGGTAAGTGGACCACTAAGGAGACGTTGAACTGTGTGTGGGTCCTCAACATAAATAAATGAATAAATGAGTACATGCTCTGCTATCAGGAGGAAATCAGTCCACTTGCAGATGAATTATGGAACTGATCGCAGTTGGGTCCAGCTGGATCCCACTTGCAGATGGATTATGGAACTGATCCATCTTGGATCCAGCTGGATTGTTTCATTTCCTGCTGGATCCACCTGGGATCAGTTCTATATTCCATCTGCAAGTGGATTGAGTTTTCTCCTGGATATGTTCAACGCATCAATAGCTCGTTTGCTCCCCAACTTTCTGTTTAAGTGACTGATAGCGGTGCACCATGCAATGATAAAACGTGTTACAATCTCGCGTCAGCAATCAACCCAGAACCAAGCTTACTCATGCAAAGAGAAACCACGAACTGCCCTGGAAAGCTTAGAGGCATACTGCTTGTTTTTCATCACATGTTGAACAAGAGTTACGGGGACGACACATTTACCTGTTATTTGTCGAGCTTCAAGAACAGAGCTCCTTCTCATCTCCATGACAGGTTGCTCGTAGTATTGGTTCCAGTTCTCACAAATTTGAGTACTCTATTTCACCAAGCTCAAGTAGTGGTGTTCTATCTTACAGCTAGCCAGGTGTTCGAATATTTTCAAAGTACTTGAAGTAGTTGTACTTATAAAATGTGCCTCAGTTCAATATTCTGAAGCGTAGTTCATAAAGTACACTAGGCAAACTAGGAGCAAAGAACCTAACCGCATAAAATATATGCTGCTACACTGGGGCATTTTTTAATCGAAATCGAGTCCTAAAATATTGTGATAACGGATATGTTTTTCACCAGATTTCAATTGGGGTTTCACTATTTTATTACGGGTCAATTTGCAGCCTCATCCGGTAATGGTAGGACACTTAATCACGTTCCTGGCATAAGCCTGAAATAAAGTCTAGAAAAGACTTGAAGATGGCAATGAACAACCTCCATGCCCACTCATATGGATTTGCCACACAGCTGCATGCAAGCTGATAGCATGCTGTGGTTAGATTGAAAAGATAGCTTTTCCCTAATAGCTTAATGTGACGAATCAGATAAGGAAAGAAACATTGAAATGTTCACCTGATTCCTGAAACTTATGGCTTCGGGAAAAGCTATTTATTATTTGCATGCAGATTACTTAATGTATGGTTTCACCTGCAATGCACAAAATGAAAAGTCATCTTCTCAAGAGAAAAAATCTGTTTGTTCATGCAAAGCTTAAGACCTAGTATGCTCTTTTTTATGAAGTGTGCTAAACAGGTACCTTATTAAAGCCTTATATTTCTCATCGTTCAATCAACAGTCGAAGTCCTTCAACGGAAACGCGTCGGCGACACGAAACGTTTACGTGACCACTCAGAGTAATCTGAAAGCCATATGAAATTAAAAACGATGACAAAGCCAATTAAAAGGAATCAAAGGAAATTAAGAGGAATTAAAGAGAAGTAAGAGTAACCAATGAGAATTAAGAAGGACTATAAAGCGGATAGAGGCTCGCCCCAGCGTTCGACTCTGCTGTTATGCCGACTTCGACGCCCGCGACGCTTTGCTGTTATCTTGTGTTTCCTTTTTATTTTGGGCACAAGTTCGCCCCATTAAACGTTTAGTTTCTTCAGTTATCATCGCCTCGTCAATCGTCATTCGTGAGAATATTTTGATGTGTTGGTTCCTAATTATAAATATTGGGCAACTTTTTTTCTTTTTTTTTTTTGTAGACGGCGCTAATTTAGGCGATGTCGAAGACTTTATTATTGCTATACAATCAGTTTCTTCATTTCCGCTGGTGACACCGGAGTCTGAAAAAAGCAAAAAGGAAAGCACACTTGCACACACAAATTAATGCGAAAGCAAAAACGTATCGGCATCCACGGGCCTGAATGTAAACACTCCTGCATTTAGAAATACACGCACATGCACCATCTTAAATATTCTGCGCCCAACGCTGTGGAAGTTACAATTAGCGGCGAGATGTTTTGGTGGCGCCCTCTATGGTTCCCCTTTTGTGACGTCATTACCTTGCGAACAACAAGTTCGATGGTGTTCGTAAACAGCATGGTGGAAGCTTGGAAATCGTTGCGCTCTCAAAAGCAAAATCACTGCCAGCACCGTCAAAATTAAAGTTCTTTCATTCCTCTTATTCCGTCGAGGATGACCCCTTTCCGACGTCATGGTCAGCGTTCGGCCAATCATTGGAAGGGCAGACCACGGCGACGCTTTCGGTCGCGCACGGGGCTAATAGGCGGATCTCACTAAACGTTCGGCGCATGCGTGACGCCGCCATAACTTTAGTTCACAGGAGGCAAACGGCAGTGCACGAGAGGGCTCGTGCCGTCTCGTGCTCTACACGCGCAGTGCTCCAGCGAGGTTGTCGCACGTGCAAAAAGACTAAAGTTCCCTCGATGCATTGCGGCAGCGGCGGCGTAGTCAAACTGGCTGGTGAGATCGGTCTATTAAGGTGCCTCAATGTTATTCTGTGTAGGGCGATACCATCTTTTGTAGTACCCGATGCCGACCGTACCACCGTACTCGGTCACAGGAAAAATACAAAGCCCAATAGACCGATCTCACCAAGCGTTCGGCGCATGCGTGACGCCGCCATAACTTTGGTTCACAAAGAGACAAACGGCAGTGCACGCGAGGGCTCGCGCCGTCTCGTGCTCTCTACACGCGCAGAGCTCCAGCGAGTTTGTCGCACGTGCAGAAAGACTAAAGTTCCCTCGATGCACAGGCGGCGGCGGCGTAGTTAAACTGGCTGGTGAGATCGGTCTATTGCGGAAAACAAAATGTCGCCGTAGCACAGTCAGCGCCACAAGCACGTGCACGGTCACGCTTTTCACGCGCTCCAGAACAAAGCAAAAAAAAAGCATACGGAACAAAAATTAGGCACATACAGTTAAGACTGATTACGTGTATGAATGCGAAATCACTCCTACACGCAGGGCATTCCTACAAGCAGTGCGCCACGTCCTCCTTTCGCACACGGCGCTCCGGCGGTGACATCGCGCTCCCCCACTGCGCAGGCGCGGCGAACCCTGCCGGCTTCACGACGGCTTCCGTGACGAAGCATTGCGTTGCTGTGCTTTTCTTTGTGTTTTATTTCTGAAGCGCGTCCGCTTTGACCTTGAGCGCACCCGCCGGCTTCCTTGACGAGGCATATGCGTGGCTGTGCTTTTCTTTGTGTTTTATTGGGAATGGGAATTTAGGTGCCGTTTTTCTGCTACAGACGGTTACAGACAACGCCGGCTTCGCTCCATGGGAAAGTTAATGATTTCGCATTAAAATTACCAGACGACACCACCCTATGCAAAGCGCACATCAAGGCACCCTAGTCACATTAACCGTTTCGCACATTCACGCTCTCACGCATGTGTACCCTTTCAGATTACTTCAGACAAATGTTGACATGGAGCGTAGAGCGTTTTCTTACCCGCCTAGGCATACGGGTTTTGTATTTTCAATTCCTGTTCGTTGTAAGCAGTAACGAACGCTCGGCTCTCGTTTCTCCTTCCCTCAGAAGCGATTTCTACAGTAAGCTACGTTGATTGAAAAGGAGTGAGCGTTACAGTTACAGTTTAAAAAGAAAGTTAAATAGTGCTACATTCACGCTAGTTCCGTGTATTCTAACTGAAATAATAGGTAACCGGACAAAAACCTACTTGACGGAAACTCACCGAAAAAAAGCTCGACCGTTTTTTTGACAAACCCAAACAAAAGCTCACCCTTTTTTTTTTTTTTTTGCTACTTGGGCGAAAAACGGGCTGAGCTAAATTGCGGACACGATGGACATTGCACCATTTTTAGGAGAACTGGTACCCCCTCCCATGCAACGGTGTCGACAGATAAGCCATAACAGGCACGGTACAGAAGCAACGATTTGGGACCAACATTTAGGCCACCAAAACCGAGTAGAGCTGATAAGATCGAGCTAGGTTAACTCAAGGTATGCCGGAATCGTCTGAAATTATTTGTGAGAAGTTCCAGGTACATTGAGATCTACGAAGGCTGCTGGAGGCAGTGCAGGAGTGCATTTGTTTTTAACCAATCGATAAGTATTCTTGTTTACATTCACCAAATCATTGCATATCAAATTTAATTTATTGCTGAATTTCTCTGTCCGACGCATACACCTAAGTTGTCCGCGCTTGTGTTAAGACCAACATGAAATCCTTCTCTTGTTACCTTTTGTCCGGGTTTGTGAAAAATGGGTGAACTTTTGTCCGGTGAGCCTCTGTCCGGTGTGCTTTTGTCCCGTGAGTTTTTGTCCGGGATTCGAAATATTATTAGAATAGCTTTGGTGTTAAAAGAAGGGGTGAATTAAACAGAACTATCTATACCTTGCGTTCCAAATAGTCTGCGACATTAAAAATTGATGGCGAAAAAGTTATATTCAGTTCACCTAAAGCGCCAATCGATTAAATAATCAGCGCATTTGATGTGAACCTGTCGTACAAAATAGAGCACATTTCCGTTCCAGCTGCGGCAACAAGCTGTAGCTTTGGTGTTGCTTTCTTTCCTTTGAAGAAAGCACAGCTGCAAGTGCACCACTCTGCGACTGTGTATGATAGGTGTTCTGAGGCCAAGTGGATGTGTGCTAAGTCTTTTTCACGTCTAGTCATTTAGTGTAAGAATTACTGTCTTGTTTTTCCTTTAAACCTTTAGACAGAGTTCCAAAACTTTGAAATTCCTATCGTCATCGCTGGACTTTCAAGCGGTTCATCAGTTTTCTGAGATCCTTAACTAATCTCACTTTTGTGACAAAAAACAAAAAAGCTTGAGCAAACGCTTTTTTTGTAATGCATCAAAAATATTCCATAAAGTACGCCGCTCAGAAATTAAATCAAGCTTACCGTAATATCCCGAGAGATGCCCAGCCCCCAAAAGGTAACTCCTCCTATTTTTTGCACGAGTTGCTATTTTTTTCGAGATCACCGGAAGATTGCCCACTTCTAGTGATTGCAAGGTCACTGGCCAATGGTGACCTCGGCAGGAATTGCGTTACTCAGCCACGGCGGGCGATAAGCGATCGTTTACGACTTGGAAGGACAGTCGTCTTTTGGTTCATCGCCCCTCCCTGGAATTACGAGTTTCGCAGGCCGCAGATAAAAACTACCATTTCGTGAACTATTTTTGATCGCACACCGAAAGTTAGCGCGCTCTTTATTTTCAACCGGATATGCCTTCGACTCTAGGTGGGCTATCTCTCGGTATATTACGGTAGTAAAATGCACGTCAAGATACCTTGAGATTTAATTTATCTGGCTTAGATCCGTTCTTCATGAACCTCCGTGAAAATGAACACACGTATCTGGGATCCACAGACTGTTCGTCGTTTCGCTCTGAAACGAGGATCAAACAAGATGCGCTAATCATTAAAACAAAGAAAAAGCAGAACAGCAGAGAGTAATAGGTGCCAGGATTCGCATGGGAGTAGAGGAGAGACTGGTAATGGGGAGTTTTTGTAAATCGTCCCGATAACCCTGATATGCATTCCCGACACACTCGCGGCGCCCTTGAACCTCCATTTTATTATTATCTGAGTCATAGGATTGGTCCATATACCTTGATTGATCTACTAAAACTCCTCCTTATTATCCAAGGCGGGGTTCAGAATTGAATGCCCGATAACGCTATTGCTCATTTGAACCTTTAATCACTTGAGCGTGTTTTGTGTGTACACAATACTCGCGTTAAGGCAATTATCGACAAGGTTTAACGAAACCTTGAAGATGACGCGACTTGGAAACAACTGACCGAGTTTGAAATTATTTCATGTACTCTAGTGCGACACTCTTAGCACAGAACGCGCCGTTGGCGCTTTTCGCGAATTTTACTTCGAAAAGGGTATTGGCGGGCACCAAAAGTTTACCGCTTAGGCCTCATGTGAGCGCTTCCTACGCGAGCTAGTAATTTCGACGACAGACTACAGGTGAGAAGAAAAAGATAAGAAATAGCCGGAAGCCGCCTGTTCGCGCGAAGAGCAAAAAAAGTTGAGAAACCAATTTTCGTGGCTTTCTCCATCACTGTGGAGGCTATGGATGACGTGGTTTTATTCGATTCTAGCCCCCATTTGCCCGTTCCTGGACTTTTACGCCAGGGCGATACAAAACCCAGACTGCTTCGGATGTCATTTTGGTAACAACCGACCACACGAGGTCCTTGAGGTCACAAGTGGAGGCAGAATCGTTTTAAGCACAAAATTAGCTTAAAGAACAGTTTTCTAACTGATCAAAGTAGAGCTCTCTCAGCCTCCACTCAAAACCGACCAAAAACGAGTTCATCATAATAAAACCATAATTATGGCGGACGGGCGTAAAGAAAAATCCACCGTGGATAAGACAAAAGATTGTTTTCTTCCCCAGTTTCATGTCTTCCCATTATGGTAGACTTGTCCCAATTCATATGCACTTACACAATTCTTCGCTAAAACAAATGTGCGCTCAAAAGACGGGCGTACACCTGTGAGTATGACAGCGTCAAACCTTACTCACAAGTCTGACTTCATCCAGAAGATTGTGTAACGCAGGTTTCAAGGTTGTCGGGGGACCTCGAGAAGCGTTAAGCTGCCTTAATAACAACTAAAAGAGGGCTGACATATGACATCGGCAACTAAAGATGAAGACAATAAAACGTACGCCATATAGAAAGTCTTATCAAGTGTCTGAAAGTTCAGTCAATTTCACGTCGGGGTCACCATCCTATTTTGAGCAGAGCGCTGTTCAAGCACGTAGGGGCAAAAAATAGTGTATTAATTTAGTTTGAGAATATGGTGGCGCTTTTAGACACGAACGAGAGGGGAGAACTGGACAACACAATGCGATAACTTCAACTGTTTATTATTCATATTAAATATGGGTATATATACTCTGCGCCATCCCGCCACTCAACCAACACCCATGCCCTGCCGCTGTTCGCAAGAACTGGGTCTCTTTATCCAACAGGTCAATCGAAGCCACGCAGCCGAACCGATCCCCGTCACTTTTTATCAGGTCTGCCTCTATGATTTCCCGTACCGTTATATCCTCGTGTCTACTGATGATCGTAGGCACGACTTGAACTCAGGTTTGCATTCCAGTTTCATGACAGTGCATCGACAAATGGTCATCCCGTTGCCCACTCACTTTTTGGTTGTGTTCGCGTAATGTATTGTTGAGACATCTTCCCGTCTTCCCCACGTGTTTTCTGCCGCACGTCAGCGGGATCTCATAGACTTCTCCTTCCGCGCATGCTACCAACGGGCTGCGATGCTTTTTCCAGGCAGCCTACCTGGCGTTTGTGGACGGGATCCGTCAGTTTCTACATGTCGGCGAGTTTTTTCCGGTGCCGAAAAGCAAAAACACCTTAAAGGGATACTGAACCTAAATTTTCGAGCTCACAAAGCAAGGCTGGACGGATAGGCGGGACGCTGCAAAACCCAGAAACATCACTCATACAGCGATATCTCGAACGGATTGCCGTACCTTTGGAAAAGGCGTGCGCGATAGAACTCGGCCGACGAGACAAGACACGTCATGATTCCCATTCCCTCTCTTCCTCGCTACGTCCAGTCGATCTGGTGGACCAAAGAGAGGACGAGACAAACGAGGCCGCTTCCCCTCCTTCTCAAATTCTTCCGGAGGACAATGACGTCAAAGACCTCGCTTGATCGCTCCCTTGTTTTCCAAAAGTACGGCCATCCGTCTCAGATATCGATGCATGAGTGATGTTTTGGAGTTCGTTGCGTCCCGTTCAACGCTTCTACGGCCTTATTTTGCGAAATCCAAATTTCGGTTCAGTATCCCTTCAACGCTAACGTCATTTTTTTCTTATCTACGGAGAAAAATTGGGTTGTAGGGATATTTATACAGCGTGTAGTTGGTCAGCCATTTAAAGTTGCGACGAGTCACTCGCTGTAGATGAGCAATTTAGCCAGTGCGGTACAACCGCTAGCCTGGGGTCTTTAACGTGCACCACGCAGTAGTGATACACGACCGCACGCCGGTACGATGCTCATCCAGATCGAAACGGGCAGGGGTGGGGCTCGAACCCAGGATCCCTGGGTTCTGCAGCGCGAGCTTTCGCTCCACGCGCGTCGAGCCAACGTCGAGCTGGGTGTGCGCTTTAGCCCACTCGGCCACCGATCCTTTTTTTTTTCTTGAGCAAATGTTTATTTACAGGTTAAAAACATAAGTAGCAAGAATGGAAAAAATAGGTATATACATATGTTAGAGCAAAGAAGAAAACATACATACTTTAGACTTTGCATTCAATGACCCAGGTGCAAAGTAAATCAGTTAAAGGCTACAACATTGTTAAAGAGTGCAGTAACATCAGCTCTGGATGTGTATTACACACAAAGAACTTTAAAGGAGCGGTGCAACGATATTCAATTGGAATGTTTTTCACTTTACACGAGTTCACTGGCACTAGTGGGACTCAAGGATACTCGCACGCAACGCCAATGGCCAAGAAACTCCTTTGTTACGTTGTAATTTCAAGGACAAAAGCGATCATTTTCATTTAGTCTCTTTTTGCAAAATTTGATGACGTAACGTGGGGATCGCAGTACACCCAAGTGACGATATTTGAATGCGGTTCATAGATTGGACCCGAGCATTGCGCGGGCACTCGATTTAGGCTCGTGATAATTACAAGCTCGAGAAGCATTCGGGTAGTGGCCCGTGTCCAATCGCTGCAACGACGACAATAGCCGAGCCATAACAATGTCTGGAACCCAGCGCGTGTCCTGTGCTTTGCCAACCCCAGCGCGTGGCTATGATAAACATTGGCGCCATATAATCGGCTGCAGATCACGTGGCCGCTTGTTCTGGCTGCGAGTTGAGAGGGTGAACGATGCTCGTTTTTCTTTAATTTTTTTCTGGGCCTTCTTTTGCGTGGGGTGAAAAACGAACGCGTGTTTCATAGGTCATTAACATCAGGGATCCGTTCTAAGCGGTCTTTGCGCAAAGTACGAAAATTGTTGCATCGCTCCTTTAAAAAAAAATTTAGATTGAGGCACTTGCGAAGGCAACGGGTAGTCTTCTCGAAGCATGAAAATTTGGTGCTACTTTTTGACCTTTTCCCAGAGTGTTTCTCAGATTGTTTTTTCTATTTCAACTGGTTCTAAAGTTCAAATAGTCCAGTCCAATTTGTTAGCAAAGTGTCGCCACGCAGGTTAAGGGTTCAGTGTGCACTCTATCATGTCTACTCTTGACCGCCATAGCGCATGTAGTCCTAAAACCATGATTATCTCCGTCAGGTCAGTCAGCGTCCTTTTGTCGTGCAGCCGTAGGAATTTCAAAGTACACCAGCTGATTGACTCTTCAGGTCATCGTGGCCGGACAGGATGGAATCCTGCTCGGTGATGGGAGCTTTGGGAGATGACGATTTCGCTCGCCTCTTCCTCCTCCTCTTTGACTCCGCCCTCTCCCCTTGAGATGTGGAGCCAGGATCTGACGTGCACAGAATTTGTTCTCCCTTTCTTTTCCCAAGCATTTCTTTGTCGCTGGTTTCATCCATTTCGGACGCCTCTTCGTCTGACTTCATTGGCTCTTCAGCTTGGTCTTCAGCTTGGTCTTCAGGGACAAGAGCACTGAACGAGTTGGAGATAACAACATTGTTCACTGTCTCCTTCGTTGCAGGGCGTGACGACGCCGACCTGTCTTCGCACTTCTCAGTCCGTGAGACCGCCTCTACGTGGGTTGTGCTGTGAGCGGTACTGACCTCTGCCGAAACCTCTGTTTGTGCTGTTTCTTCTGCGTCCATCAAGTGTTCTGTAGGAATCTGGAGAGATGCAGCCGTTCGGTTGGCGTACGTTTGAATACAGTCTTCGGGATCGTGGCCGAATTTTCGGCACACGCTACACCAGGGAGCGCGGCACTGGCCTCGGACGTGTCCGACTTGCCTGCATCGTAGACATTGCGGTGCTCTGCCAGGTACGGAGACAAGTACGGTGGTTCCCAGAATCTTGAGCTGATGCGGCAAGCTGTCCGCAGTCACACCTTCGTTCAATTCAATTGACAGTATTCTTGTGGTTGTCTCTACTTCTTCGAAGCCGGAGTAGTGCCACTTGTCTCGAACGATGCTTTTTATTTTTCCAAACGTAGAAAAAGCACTTGCTACGCTTGCATCTGGGACACTAGTTGGAACCCAGTGCACCTTCATGGACAGCGCAGTCTTGCTCCCGTCTATTATCAAACATGTCTTGTTCTTTACTTGTATCTCTCGGAGCTGCAGCAATCTTTCTTTTTCTTTGGCAGAACGCACTGTGAGCAGCCACACATGATTGTACTGGTAGGCCCCAAGCGAAGCTAGCTCGTTTGGGTCGATGATTTTCTTCAAAGCAGGACCGAAATCGTCGATGCGGTATGGCCGGGCTGATGGGTCCCCATGAAGAATCAGTGAGTTTTCAAGCAGCTTACCGTTGGGAAGAGGTGGCAGTAAAATCTTGTACTCCGTTGTACTTGGTGCAGAGGAGGCAGAAGCAGAAATGATATCAGAATATTCCCGGCTAGGCTTAGCCGTTGAGATTTCCTTTACGGAGCCCATTTCCAACGCGGCCGTTCAGCTCGTCGTCTTCTTCGAACTCCTCGGCCACCGATCCCCCTATCTACGGAGAATGATTACTAGAACTAAACAGCACACGCTAAACACCCCATAGAAAGAACAATAAATTTGTATAGGATTTGTTTAATAAAGATATCAAGATTTATATAAATTATAAAGGCGTATAAAAGTTATTATATGGTTTCGTATGTTCTCACGTACGTTTACGGGACACATTTAAAACAATATTGTCCTGAGATGGTTAAGATCTGTGGTGATCGCAGTTTATGAAAACGTTTCGGAACCTTGAATGCCCTTCGTTAGCCAGCCATAAAAAAAACTCGATAGCTTCGAAGTTATCAGGATTCTGAGTTACCGCAACTTTTTCTTCTGGACGACCGACGGAACAGCCGGATTCTGAAATGTGTCCTTATTCTGAGATCACCAAAGATCCTAATCATGTAAGGCCGATATTCTTTTAGAGCGCAGCTTTAGGCGCCCGTTTCCGACTTGAGCGGCGTCGCTGTCGCCGTCGGCGTCGGCGTAACCACGCGGTGCATTATGGGAAATGTCCCATAATGCACCGCGCGGAACCTCGTGACGTCACGTGTGACGTCACGAGGAGAGGAGGAGGAGGGGGAGGAGGAAGGAGGGGCAAAGAGGGGGAGAGGGGAGGGAGGAGGGAGGAGGAGGGAGACGAGGGGAGGAGCTTGAAGGATGAGGGAGGAGGAGAAGGTGCAGGAGGAGGAAGAGGAGGGAAAGGAGGAGGAGTAGCAGGGAGGATGAGGAGGAAAGAGGAGTGGTATACCCTCCCCTCAGTACCCTTCCCTCGTCCTCCTCAAGAGTTGCGCTCTAATTCCGCGTTACAGGGTGTTGTAAACGTCTTTCATTTTAGAGGCGCAGCTCTTAGGCGCCCGATTTCCGGCTTGAGCGGCGTCGGCGTCGCCGTCGCCGTCGGCGTAACCGCGCGGTGCATTATGGGAAATGTCCCATGATGCACCGCGCGGGAGAGGAGGAGGAGGGGAGGGGAGGAGGAGAGTAGGGGAGGGAGGAGGCCGAGGGGGACGGGAGGGAGGGAGAGGGGAGGAGGAGGAAGGAGGGGAGGGAGGAGGGGGATGATGAGAAGGAGGGGAGGGAAGGAGGAAGAGGGGGAGAAGGAGGGGAGGAAGAAGGAGGGGGAGAAGGAGGGGGATGATGAGAAGGAGGGAGGGGAGGAGGGAGGAGGAGGAAGGGGGAGGAGGGAGGAGGGGAGGGAAGAAGGAGAGGGGATGATGAGAGAGGAGGGAGGGGGAGGAGGAGAAGAGGAGGGACAAGGGGAGGAGTAGCAGGGAGGATAAGGAGGAGGGAGGAAGCGTATGTCCTCCCCCAGTACTCCTTCCTCCTCCTCCTCAAGAGCTGCGCGCTCAATTCGGCGTTACAGGGTGTTGTAAACGTCTTTCATTTTTTTAATCGAGGGAATGTTATGTATTTAGAGTTAGTTTATATGGGGACTTTTACAGTAACGCCAAGCTCTCCCCATCGCAGCCTCATACAGCTTTCCTGTCTACGTATGTTGCTTTTTATCGTAATATTCTTAGGCGCTTGTTCTTTTTCTTACTAATGGTATATTCGGCTGGTCACTTTCGAGGCGCTCCAATCATCCGAGTCCGAGCTACCAGATTTTCGAGCGCCTGCGCATCAGAGCGAGGAAATCGGCGCGCCCAGCCGAACGCTCTCGTACTTTTCCGACGGCAAACCGTAGCGGATAGAGGGTCGCCTGTGCCACTAGAGGCGGCGGGCGCCCTCTAGCGGAGCATCGCTTCTCGCGATTCAGAGGGTTCAGCAGTATTCAGTCATCCATCCATCCATCAATCCTTGAAAAAAGGCAGCCATCAACGCGGACGCTGATTAGGTCAACGCAAGCCAGCCGTGCCAAGCGGAAGATTCCTGCGGAACTATACAAGCTGAACAACATTACAGCTTGAGAACTCTCATACTTTTGTTCTTACCGCTTCGTCCGTGTAGGTTCGCACTATGGGAAGTATTCACTGGACGCCATATTTGTGGGCGCTGTTGAAAGCGCATGCTCAGGATGAGCTCGCATCTGCTAAGACCGGCACTCTCGATGGTGCGGAATGCACGTTGCAAAAGAACTGTAGAAGCTCACCATCAGCCCGCGATTAGCATTCCGCGCACAGAATATGGCCGCCAGTGAATATTCCCATACCAACATAGGCCTTGACCTTGGGCACCGTACAAGGCGCGTCAAACAACTCGGCAAGCTTCGCTCGTAAACACGGCCCTCCTCGGCGTCGTCCGGCTGCTGGTGTTGTCACTGTCTGTTGGCTTCGCCAGCAGCACTGACGGTGCCACCTATCGCGGTAAACGTCTTCGTTTCAACGACGCTGCACCTCAATTCAGGGCACAACGCTTAGCAGTGACGGCGCTCGAGACTGACGGCTGTTTTCGCAGCCCTCTTTCTTCGGAGTAGCTGCGTTCTCGCCGTCCGCTTCGACACAAAAGCAAAATGGCGGAATGGCTGGAGTCACTTGACCGGTCGGCAGCCAGATCTCTCGTGCGCTCCACTTCCAAGTCAGAGCGCCTCAAACCGCTCCGATTCGGAGGACGGCGAGAGTCGGAGCTTCGAGCGCTCCGAAAGAACCAGCCGAATATACTTGGAGCGCCTGAAATCGACCAGCCGAATGCACACCGGCTTTTCAGAGCGCTCCAAAGGCTGAAAGCGACCAGCCGAATATACCATTAGCTTAGTTCATCGCATTGGAAGCATTCATATGCGGAGGGGCAGGCTGTCTGTTCTTGCGCAGGAGTTGCGGCAATGTCGGAGCGACGCCGAGCTCTGATTGGCTCTGATTGAAAGGATAGTGGGTAGACCTCAATACTAGATATGCCTTGAGGTCTACCCACTATTTGTTTTCTCCATCAGCCAATAAGAGCTCGGCGTTCTGACATCATCGCAACCCCTGAGCAAGACGCAGACGACTTCCGCTCCGATACACTAAAGCAGCCGGTTCACACAGTTGCGTTTGACTGCGTTTGACTGCGTTGCGGCGGCGAGACGCAGGACATCCCTGCTGCTTATATCGCGTGACAGGAAGATTCGCCGTTGGATTCCACGCTTCATACGAAGCACAGATGTGCCGGTGACTCCTTTCGGTTCTCGCCGCGCGCAGTCCGACGACTCATACGCAAGTGTCTGAACCGGCCTTAACGCCCGACTGGGACGGTGGCCTTGCTTGAGACAGGCGCATGCGCAAAAGCTTCATTTCACGAGAATCTGGTTTCTGCGCACGCGCATTGCCTACACCTGGTGTGGTCAAACGCAGACTCGTTTGTAAGCAATGCCTTGGTCTATGTTATTTCTATTAGGGGAGGAAAACAGCCAGTAGAGAGGAAAGGAATATTGGCGAATATTTACTTAACGCTCAGTCTTCAATGGACAATTTTGGTACTCAGCTTAAACAATAAACGTCTACGCAAGTCGGAAGCAACTACAGACACAAGACAAAATCTGCTCACAGACTGTAATCTGTACGAAGATGCATGAGGAGCCTACTCTATCTCGTTGCTCGCTTGATAAACAGATGCGTCGCTCTCACCCGGAAAATTGTTCTTGACTAGAATTCAGAAATGTCATATTTCACTGGAGCGTAAGAAACTTGCACGTACCGAAAATAAGGCTGACGAGCAGTGCCATGGGAAGAGTTGCCACGAATCCAATAACGCTTGTCCACACGAACGAGATGTGGTAGAACATCAGGATGCCACTGATCAAAAGAGAGGCAAAGCGTTGTGCACACGCGTCAACCACTTTTCAACTTGGTCAGGCTCAATCTGAAGAAATCTAACGACAGCTCTCACTAATTCAGCGAGGAGCGAACCATCCCTCGTCACAATGTGCTACTTAAAACGAATATTTAAAAGGTTAATTCGTGCACTTGAGGAGATTATGGGATTACGTCGTACACTTATCACAACGTACCACGAAGCCAGGGAGGTTGTCATAAAAATATTACCTCATATTATTTATTTGAATTCTTACTTTTTTATTTTCTTCATTCTAAAAGCCAACTTGTACATATGTCCCATCGAATATGATTTTGTAATCGGTCTCAAATTATTTACGATGATTGAGGTCGGCTGTTCTACTCGGGGAAGCAGCAGAGATCGCCATTTTTGGTTGAACTCACAAGGGTGTATCATCGCGAGTCTCGCGATGTATTCTTTAAGGTGTACACTTTTTTGTTCAAGCATTCGCGACAACTTCCTACATGTACGAAGTGAGCGTATGCATCGCTGTTTATTCAGGTGTGAATTATCATTATTCCAACACGCACCACCGTTTGCTTGTATTTTGTTTCTGCATAGCGTATTGCAAACTTCTCCTTAGTCGTAGGACGGTATGTCGTAGGACGGTTTCAAGTAGAACTATTTCGAAACGGTCTATCTTTATATATATATCGTTGTTTACACAGGTTATTTCCCCTAAAATAACTGCCTAGCGCATATATTTTTTTTCTGGAAGAAGGAATGATTTAGAAACTTTGTCGTACCATTTAAGTGTATATAATTTTTTTATTGCGTCTCTTGCTTTGCGTTGCACGGCTCATATATCAGTCGAAACGGGAACGTTCTGATCTACCGACTTTGCGCCTCGTAAAATATTATACTTTATGGACCCTGACATAAAATCGTGATCGATGTAAGATGCCTTCAAAATTCTCGTTGTTCAGAGAATGTGTGCTTGTGTTCAAACCTGTCGATATATATGTTGAATACATATCGACATATCTACAAACTACATGTACAAAGTTGAGTTTTCTATTAAAATAATTAATTAGGTTTTGATGAATGGCTATTTTTAATTTGTTTCCGCTAATATGAAGGAAGAAACGGCCTACTGGTGCAAGCGCAGATTTTTTTACCTTTGCTAATTAATGCACTTCACTTGCAACTATTGATAGCCAAACTCGGATATCCACACTATATCTGAAAAGAAGAAAGGGCGCGGTAATGCAACTTAATTAAACGGCCTACATGTCTTCAAGATTTGTTTTGTTAGATACGAAAAATTGCGGCGCTGAATTTCTTCGGGCGGGGAAGGTTGCTTTCGAACACGCATGCGCATGCACGCATATGAAATATTTATTTTTAATTCCTTAAGTTTGGATCTTATCCCACTGTTACTTACTCGTATAAATATAAATTATGCTGTTAAATATACATTAGCGCTCCTTGTAAACGGCTGAGACGTGCACCGGTGCGAGTTGTACCGGTTGATTAATATTAATATAGAGGAAACATAACTAATATCTAAATACACTTCGCCGAGAGAAGTTTGGGTGTCGCCGCCTGGTGGAATTTTTTCTCAATTCAAAGTGAGGATACTTTGACTTCCTCTTTCTCCGGCATTCGCTAAACGTTTCCGGTTGCAGCCGGTATTCCGACCTATGGTCAATGGCCCCCTCTTGAGCGACTAAAGAGTTTGCGGACAGCAAGTTAGGAACGTCCATTTGTTATCACCAATATTAGGTGGAAGTAAAAATATAGATTTATGTCTCTTTGGGTGTAATGTTGAAAATTATTGTCTGCCATTGTTCTATACAATCCACAATCGAATTAACTTTTATTTGCTAGGAAATAAATTTAGTAGCCTTTAAACCAAATTGTGAACAAGTCCGACGTTTCAGGCGTCGATCACGAAGACGTGTATGCGCACTTTTTTTTAAACGAGATTCCAGGCTGCAATTTGAACAAGCAAGTACAAACAGCTCCAAGCCGGCTGTGATTTTAATATTGGCTTGAGGGTTAGCGACCCTCCAAAAGACGGGCGCATTCGAAATAGCAGTGTCTGCCTTCAAGCATACCGGCGTAGCGTCCGTCTCCCTCCTTCACGAAACAACAAAACACAGCGCATATATCGGTGCCTCGCAGTGTACACGAGAGCGGCCGAGGCGAGTTGGAGAGCCCTGCCACTTCCCTCGTCACCCCGCCACGAGGCAGCGACCAGCCCGAGGCAGCACACAGTATGGGGCCAACATTGGATTTGATGTGGCAAAGAATGGTCCAACAATGGCCCAACTGGGCCATAAGTTTACAAATACTGGAATCACTTTGGCCTATAATGGACTATCAAAGCCAATGGTTTTCCAATATTGGTGATACGTTGACATTGCCTGGTCAACAATGTACTATCAAAGCCATTGGCTTTCCAATATTGGAAATATGCCGGCATAAACAGTCAATATTGGACTGTCAAGGCCAATGGCTTTCCAATATTAGACATACACCGGCATAAGCTATCCAATATCGGACGGTCAAAGCCGATGGCTTTCCAATATTGGATATACGCCGGCAGAAGTCCAATATTGAACTGTCGGAGCCACTGGCTTTCTGATATTGGCTATACGCCGGCATAAGCTGTGCAATATTGGACTGTCAAAGCCAATAGCTTTCCAATATTGGATATACGCCGGCATAAGGTGTCCAATATTGGACCGTTAGAGCCAATAGATTTCCAATATTGCATATACTCCGGCATAACCTGTACAATATTGGACTGTCAGAGCCAATGGCTCTTCAATATTGGATATAGGCTGGCCTAAGCTGGTTAATATTGAGCTGTCAAAGCCTAAGAGTTTTTCAATATTGGTGATGTGCTGGCATAGGCTGGTCAATATTGCACTGTCATAACCAATGGCTAATCGACTACTGGATATACTCCGGTAAAAGCTGTCCAATATTGGACTGTGGGAGCCAATCCCATACAAAAATGGTCTATGGACGTCTATGGAAAATCCTATGGTGAGCTATCACCGTATATGGCCCTCTATGGTCAGCCATAAGAAACCATAAAACACGCTATAGCCACCTACAGAATAATCTATGTCTTCAAAGCTATAGAATCTCGACCATTCAGATTTCTATAGCTGGCTATAGAATAATATGTGCCTATGAAGCTATAGACTCGCGACTATTCAATTTCTTTAGCGAGCTATAGAAAAATGTATGTCCTTAATGCTATAGATTCGCGACTATTCAATGTGCTTTAGCCGGCTATAGAGTGGTGTATGTCCCTAAATCTATAGACTCGCGACCATTGAATTTTCTTTAGCCGACTCAATAGTGCTTTATGCCACCAAAGCTATAGGCCTCCGACCTTTCAATGTGCTTTAGCCGGCTATAGAGGGATGTATGTCTCTCAAGCTATAGACTCGCGACCATTCAATTTTTTTAGCCGGCTCAATGGTGTTTTATGTCGCTTAGGCTATAGACCCGCGACCTTCTTCTTTGCACTGCAGAGGTAGGAAAGTGGAAAAGAGTCATTCATGCGCTCGCTCGGGGCGAGAATTTTATTTAGCCAGCTTAATGGGGCGTACGTCGCCGGTGCTATTATACCCGCGATCACAAAAGCGTCGCGGTAATACCAGACTATTACCGTTTTCTACCTCTTTGAAAGCAAAAACGTTTTGCTCAATATTCAAACGCCGCGCGATAGTTCTACAAGATTTGGCCATCGGAGACAGTAGCGATGCTTTTGGTGTTTGAAACGTGTACGTCTTGATAAGATAGCATGCACGTCTAATCAAGAAGTAAACACCATGTATCTCAATTCTCAAAAATAAAGAGGAAGTGTTAATGCTCCGCAAGAAAACGTACTTTTTTACTGCGCTTCTTGAGGTGAAAACGAGTATAGTGGGATTTTTGCCGGCTGCTCTCCCTTCGCAATCGCCTTACCTCGGCGTTGACGTCATCTCAATCTTCCGATGTCTTTAGCTCCATTTACTATCTCCGTTTCTTCCAATGTGTCTGATGACGATATGTATTTCGCAGCGTTAACGATGCCTACTCTTGTCGTGTGCCCTGCCATGTTTGTATTTCTTTCTGCGTGCTGTGTAATAGC